>JBBJLS010031316.1:0-14479 GCA_037577275.1 Bryconaethiops microstoma
TTACTTGGGTTATCTTTGCCTAATATTTAAATTTGTTTGATAATCTGAAACATTTATGTGTGACAAACATGCAAAAAAAAGAGAAATCAGGAAGGGGGCAAATACTTTTTCACAGCACTGTATACTATAGATAAGTAACTTACAGTTAAGTGAGGTTTAACGACTCAGATGGTAGTTTGGAGTACGATATTGCACATAGTAGAAATTTGTAGAATCTAAGTAATATTGACATAAGCAGTGATGTTTAATTTGTAACACTATTTCACATACTAAAATACTTCACATAATTTTTTTTTTTTTTACTATTATGTGCAACAGTCTACCATGTGTAGTATTGTGAACAATCTTGGTAGATCGTTGCACATCAAAGCAAAATATTGCACATAGTGATGCAAATAATGTTAGTTATTTAAACCCAGTAAGAAATTGCACAATAGATTTCACATGGATAGTTCAAGACAATGTCATGACTGTCTCTGGTTTCTTCAAAGTCCACTGGTGCCCAAGTGCAGGTTGCTGGAGACATGCTGCCAAACTCCACTGAACGTGCCATAACCATTGCTGGCACCCCACAGTCTATCATTGAGTGTGTCAAGCAGATCTGCGTAGTAATGCTTGAGGTAAGAGATTCTATAATTATAATTTGTACCAAAAGAAAGTAATTCCTATGTTTCAGTGAAGGTTTCTGCTTTGTCATCAAGTCTTAAGAATCATGAGATATTGTGGTTGGTTTTTAAATGTCTGTAGTCATATATATACTTTTCGGAATTCCAATGACACAATGTCTATAAGTCATTCATATAGTAATCTAATGTTTAAAAACAATGTGAAATGTATAAATTAAATAAATTAAGGATTTAAAGACATTGTTTAAAATGGTTTTTATTTTTCCGTAGTTTTGTGGTTAAACCATTAACGTAAACCATTAATGTTTTTCTGTTGCCTTGGCTCCATGTTTGGAAGAGTATGTTTTTTTTTTTTTTTCTTAATCGCCTGCATGTTGCATTTGGCCATAACTACTCTGAAACCAATTATTTTATTTAAATAATAGTACATAAAAAACCCTCTGTGTAATTTTTTTTTAATTCAATGAATGAACAAATGGTTACAGACATTACTTTTTAGGATTTGATAGAGGTAGCATGTAGTGATTTGAAGCTATATACTGAGGTCAGATGGTTGCACCAGATGAAATGCCCTACAAAGGTTTAGCCTTGTGTAAAGTAAGATTCTGGAAAATGTTGAAGGACCAAAATGTTTCTAACTTATGGAGCCCAACATGTTAAAGCAGCTTGAATTTGTTACTACAGCTTACCACAGATTTTTTTTTAGATATGTTCATGGTGGCTGCTGGTGGCTTAGTGGTTAGGGAATTGCACCTGTCCTTGTGGTTGTGAGTTCGAATTCCAGGGCTGCTAGTAGTACCTCTGAGGCACCCTTGAGCAATATATCAGGGTTGGGGACAATTCAGGAATTAACTCAAAAATTCTCATTCAAACAAGAAAATGAAATTGGACTTCAATAACCACAGGTAACTAAATTGGAATTAAATTGAAAGCCTCTCAAGTGGAATTCATTTCAGAGAGATTCTGGCCGAATTCCATATATTACTGTTTCTGAGCATGTATTTGGGATTGTATGAGGAGCATATTAACAATTGATAAATGATGACTGGCCCTAAGTATCTGAATGTACTGTTAATACCAGTATATTTTTGCCAGTTCAATGTGATAAATGCAACATGTAATATATATCCTAAATGGCTTTCATTTATTCTTAGGGGTTGCTGTTTTGGTCTAATACAGAAATATGTTGTTAGTGACATTAATGTGCAGAAGTACACGTGCATATTTTACTTTTGTAACAGTGATTTTGTGAAGTTGAAATGTATAAAGCATACCTTTTAAAACATACATCTTTCTTCAATATTTCTTTATGTTTAGGATTTATGTGATTCATAATAATGCATGTGCTCTAGACTATTTAAAACATCAAGTAAAATTCTTAGGAAGTGGAATTTTGTGGAATTTATTTGAGTTCAATTCTGTTTCCTGACATTCCAATTCATTTCCAATTCCACTTCCCTTCAGCTGGATGCAATTCTAATTTCAGGAAGTGAATTGGAGTTTACCATGCATTCTCAATTCAATTGCCCCCAACCTGGTACCATCCTCACACACTGCTCCCGTGCCCACTGGCTGCCCACTGCTTCACTTGGGTGAATGGAGAGAAGAATTTCATGCTGTGTGCTGTGGTGTGTTCACGTATGACAAATGGGCACTTTACACATACAGCAGTGGAAGACAGGATATTACAAATAACAGTACTGCCACATCAATCGTCTCCCGGTTCATATGGACTGCAAAAAATGGACATTTGCTAATGTTCTTATTGTTGTCTTTCAACCGAAGTGATGTGTATGAGCAGCACTTTGGATTTCAGATTAAAGTTGGTTAGACTTTTTTATTTTTCTTTTCCAATACATAATATTCATGGATGGGACCATTTCTCTGTAGTCTCCTCCAAAAGGTGTGACCATCCCATATAGGCCCAAACCATCAGGTTCCCCTGTGATCTTCGCTGGAGGACAGGTAGTGTCTGCAGTTACTTATACATCTTTCTATTAATTTGCCTATAACTTTATTTGGTGGTGACAAAGGTGGTGGTTACCGTCTTGAGATTGAACTCCTCTCAAAGTTTCTTCCTCATGCCCCCTCAGGGAAAATTTTGCTGCAGTCTCCTTGGTAATTACAGGACTGATCCAACCTCTCTGAAGATTTCTGTCACACTGAATTAAATTATTGCTGTTAAGAATATCAGTGCTCGCTATTATGGATGTTATGAATGCTTGAATGAAACCTACTGGAAGAAACAGGACTGGTTTAAATTGTATATCCAAACAAAACATTTACTTTTAATGTTTTTCATATTAATGCATTAGAAAACAAACAATTTCTCTACTGCACATCGGCTCTAATCTTGATGTTTTGCCTCTAGCTATGTTTCTAACAGTTTTTGTTGACCGTTTTTGTGTTTGCTTGGATGTAGTTGAATGCAACACGTCCTTGAATACTGTTTTCTTGTTACAGGCATATGCTGTTCAAGGACAGCATGCAGTTCCTCAGCCTGATGTAAGTAATCTGTTTCTTTTGTTTACCCCCAGCCACAAGCCAGGCCTTTTTATGTGCACATTTTTACAGTGGCTTCTCCACATCCTTCACATGTTGGCTCTGTGTTTTCACAGATTACCAGTCACCAATCTTGGACTTGTTTTTTCGACTCTGAAGCCATCAGTCTTGCCAAATTGTCTAAATGGTCAACCTTTACTAGCAGAAACGCAGTTTTTTAAAATATTTCTCTGTGACAGCCCAACTCACTGCCTTCACCGCAAATTATAAACAAAAAAATCAACTGACAAAATGAAATGACCTGCAAAGGCTGACAAAACAACCCCTTGCTTCCTTAAAAACCGGAATGTAGCTGCAAAGGTTATTGATGAGCTTGTTTACAAAACAAGGACTGGTTTAATTTTTTCAAAATCTATCTAGAGTGGACATTATATGCTGCCAAGTAATCAATCAAAAGCCTCCCAAAACGGTCTGTGCTCTGAGCACACTACATCTTCACTCATCATTTTCATTTCAGCCACAGACGTGATGCCGGCAGGTGAATCAAGTTAAATGGTTCTACTGATAGTAAATAATATGGTCCTACACCACTGTTACACTGCACTTACTTTCTGTTTGTGTTATTGTGACACTTACAAATCTGTATCATAATAACCAATAACATAGTATTTTTAGCCCTAGCATGATGAGGGGTATGTTTCACACACATTGTCGGGAATTCCATAGGCTTATTGAATATTTGAGAAGAATGTTTGTTTTAATGTCTAACAGTTATTTTTGTGATTTTTGTGGTTTTGCATTTGGTTAGATAAAAATGTCTAGTGCATTTTTGTAGTCTTTCTTGTCTTCAATCTTTTAATTTCCTCAGCTTACCAAATTGCACCAGCTGGCTATGCAGCAGAGTCCCTTCCAGCTGACACCCAGCAACCAAGGTTTTACCGGTAGGCTTGCTGTTAACTTCATAGTTTTATCAGTTGTAATTATGACCCTGTATGCCTTTTTGTGAAGGGAGAATTTAGTTGTGTTTTGGTAATAAAAATTATTATAAAAATTAATCCATTTGGGCAGTGAAATTGTCTTTGTTGTGAGATACACAATTATGACAGAGCTTTTGCAATAAACTATTGCAAGCTTATCAGTCAGTCTTTATTGTAAGACGTAAGTAATATGCAGTTTTTGTCTTGTCTGTATATCACGTTTTATGCAGCTTGTGAGCAGATATTTACATAACCTTATGATGGACACTAAACCCCTTTTCACACATGCACTTTTACCTGGGAATTTAACCATAATTAAATGTGAAATGGTTTAGTGTGAGGACAAACCAGAGCCAAAATTAAAATAAAATCCAAGTTTCCAAAAAGCTACCGGGAGAACACATGGATAAACAGGAGCTGATTCGTTGCCAGGGTAAACGATAGAACAATTCAGTGATGCTATATTTCTTTTTTAAATTTAGTTTTGCAACTGTAAAATATCATGCCACTGTTTGTACATGACTCTAGAAAGAATTCTACCTTGCTTCCGTTCATGGTCGTATCTGCACAAAAGCAAGAACAATGTGGCACGGCTGAAAAAGCAAAACACATGTAAATATATTTCAGTAATTGCCTGGGTTTTGAGAGTAAAAGAGCTTAGATTTGATTAAAGGAGGCTTTTTGCTTTTAATGATCTTTCACTGACCATCTTTTTGTCAGCTTCCAACATTTTCAGTATTCTAAAGCATTACATGTATTCAACTTAAGTAATATTATGATCTACATTTAAAAATACATTATGAAATGTATTCACAATGTAGTCGGTTACAAAGATGTTGTTCATGATTAATATATAAATGCTTAATATTTCAAATAGTGCCTTTTATTGTTTTTATGTCAGTAAATGAGTCTTTAAAATTGTACTATTAACTATTGAGTTTCTGTAATTCATGTTTATTGTTATCTCTGTAAATTGTTAAAGAATCTATGATTAGAGCTAAATTATCTCCAAAATGGTATCTTCACAGGAGAAGAGAAAAAAATTAATGTGAGTTAATGTTGAGTATACAAGTACGGTTGGATGGTTTATATTAGCTCACTGAAGTCTTAATTTTTCCTAGAGCGTGTTATTGTTAAGTGTTACTTATAAAAATGTTTTGAATGTTTTCCAGGGCTTTCTTATTGAGTTTTAATTTTTCCTTGCAGCCACGTTGGATGCATCTGCCCAGACTGGTTCCCATGAGATGACCATTCCAAATGATGTATGATTTCCCTTTGATTTTTTGTGTCTTGTTTGTCTTATGTTTGTGACTGTGTGTGTGTGTGTGTGTGTGTGTGTGTGTGTGTGTGTGTGTGAGAGAGAGAATTGGTGATTCAATGAATCAGTCAAAGAATGAAAAATCTTATGCTGTGTGAAAAATTTGTGTACTTATAGTATTGACAAAGTATGTTATGAAACTAGACGCATTTCTGTAAGAATCTATGAAGTGTAATTGCATGGTTACTATCAAAGCATGTTTGTTTATGGGCAAAAAAAAGGTTTGTGTTTAAAAAAAAAAGTTTATTCATAATGTGGATTTGAACTGACAATCTTCTGACATGTTAAAGAATCGACTTGACCACAAAAATATATTTCTTTTATGATCAATACTCGGCCCTGATCATCTGATTGATTACCTGGGTACAAGCACACTGAAGGAGATATTAACGCATGTTTTAACATTGCAACCATGCCCGTATTTCAAAAACTGAAGGAGAAGAAGCAGCTCCAAAAACAAGTGGAATAAAAATAATAATAACAAGAAAATAGGAAGTGTGATTGCGCCGTTGCAACTGTGGTTGTTACTAGGTAGTCAATAATGATTGCTGAGGTGTAGCAGTTCTTATACCTCCAACTTTAACTTTCTGTGAGGAAACTGTTAGAGGCTGAATGCTGGTTCCACTGACCATCACTGTCAGTTGATTTACTGAGTGTCTCCAGAATGGGGAGGTGGGTCTTGGAAATGCTGTGAAGTTCCCTTTTAAAAGGCAGGGTAGGGCTCTCACTCTCAAACTAAAAGCACTTTAGCCCTTAGAAAACCCAGAGGGAATTTTCCCCTTTGTGCATTACTTGGTTTTTTTTTTTTTTTTTTTATATATTTACTGGCTTAAACAATGTATAATGCACAACTATCTCAGCTATCTCTATTTTTCAGCACAACCCGTCAATATGAGAAAAATAAAATTATTTTTATAATTGAAATAAATATTCGGACACAACACAGAATATCCATCCATTTCTCTTTTTTATTGCAAAAATCCCCAAACATACATATGTAAGGTTTTGGACAAATTTAGTATATACGCCTTAG
The DNA here is from genome assembly GCA_037577275.1 of Bryconaethiops microstoma. Classification (NCBI taxonomy): domain Eukaryota; kingdom Metazoa; phylum Chordata; class Actinopteri; order Characiformes; family Alestidae; genus Bryconaethiops; species Bryconaethiops microstoma. The sequence continues at coordinate 6,457 of JBBJLS010031316.1, forward strand.
TATTATAATAAGATTTGTTGAAAAAATACTCTCAGTAACTCTGCCTGTGCTGCATAGGGGCAAAAAACGTTAAAAAAATTAATACCATTTTAAAGTTCTCAAGTGCACAGAAGCTCTGATCAAGGACGTCCTGTTCTAAATGCACGCACGTACGCACGCGCACACACACATACAGAGGCTCTCTGTATCTGTCCTTCTCACACACATTTCGGACAAAGTGTGTCTGAGCCGGACAATCTGAAAGGTGAACTCTATTCATTGTGTAGGGCATTTTTGCTGTCTTTGTTGTCGAATCATGTTGCCATAGTACCTCAAAACGACAACAAAAGTAATAGCACTGCGGACCCAGTCATTTTGATATTCAGGAAACCCAGCTAAATTCGTCCTTACATAAACATAAACAACCCAGCATGAGGATGAGGAGGCGTGGTGGGCAAGGCCCGTACGTCACAGCTCTTTTCGTGGCAATATATAATTTTCATAGCATTTTAGTGCTAAATTATTAAGAAAAATATAACTTACTAATTTTGTAACAAATAACATAAATTCAGCTATAGTTCCATATAAAATATATCTATAGATTGTTTGGTACTGTCCAGAGAACACAATAAAAAGCGTCTTGGGGTGGTGAAATACTACTATACTCAGAGGTGGGAAGTTTGAAAGGAGCCAATCCGAGACTGTTATTTATTTCTCCTTGCTGCTGATTGGCTGCTGCTCTGTGACGCATCTCACGTGGAGAGAAACATCTCGAGTGTTTTTCTGAGTGTTGTATTTTTATTACTGTAAATTAAATTAATTTCTTACTGTATTTACTCTGCTAATACCAAAGAAAATGACAGTGCATAAGAGAAAACGCACGTGCATGAATTACAGTACAGTGTATATATAGGGGTAACATCAGTATTTTACATTCTAGCACTGCGGGAGACAGCAGTTCAGTGTACGCTGTACAGTACAGATACGGGTTTACCTTTACATTTTCCTTAAGGGTAAAGTATTAAGCTTAGTTTAAAATGAAAAAGTGTTTTGGGAGCATATTTGGGGGCATATTTAGGGTGTACATTATAAAAATAAACTTTAAAAAAATTTTTTTTTATTTATTTATTTATTTTACATATTTGTGTTTATTCACTATACACGGGTGCTCTTGGAACGTAAGTATACAGTATACATTGCCTGGGTACATGCAGCCCGTCCCACACACACCTGCCTCACACACCACAAGTGTTCAGTGGCTCAGTTCCTGCGTGTTCAGTGTTTTTAGCAGTCTGATGTATGTTTTGCTCCGCAGTTTTTACTCCATGTTTTATCCCTTTGCAGGCACCATACGCATAAGATCACAATGCACACACTATCACTTCCATATAAACTCATAATCCGACTTAACCAACAGCTATCTCTCTCCCATACATCTCATCTAACCACAAAAATCGAATTGTTAATGGATCAATACTTGGCCCCTGATCGTCTGGTATGTTTTGTTTCTTCACATTTGTTTTTTCCACCATTTTTGTCAATCCTAGACACCCATACATGATGGTCTCTCGACCATTCTCTCCCTCCCATTCACACACTCAAGTTTCAGAGGTCTCTTGATCATTTTTTAAACAATCAATACTCAATCAAATCAGGATGAGCTCCGATGAGAAGTTCCGCCTATTTTGGCTATAAAAAGAATAAGAAAAATAAAATTTAAGAACAGTTATTGATAGTATTGGTAGCAAGTATTGATAGTTTTCAAAATTTGATGGGCGGTAGCATCACCTTAAATGTGTGTTGCTGATTTCTTGAAAACGATGTACAACATTTAGCATATTCAAGTTTTTTAAAAACCTTGACCAATCTTATAAATCTCTGTTTGCCTGCTCAGGTCTGCTACATGCTTAAGAGAAGTCTGCTGTATCTTAACATAAGGAATATGTCAAAAAAATACTCTCACTACACTTAATGATGTCAATAATGAGTAAATGTCTGTAAGCATGCAAATTGGAGGTAGAGGTTTGCAGCAGCATTACCATGATACAAAAATGAAACACAAGTGCTTTAAAAAGACAAAACAGAAAAATGATTTAATGTGTACCACACCTTTGAACAGGAGGAGGGCTAACTTAAAATAGCCAGAAAAATGATAAGTGATTAATAATATGTTTAATTATCTTACTCTAGAATATAATCAAAATAGTTACTTTTTTACTTTTATATACAATAACATACATTTTACTAAATGTCTGAAGACATAAATGAACAAAACATTCTTTGTTTTGTGTTTAATCTTTAATATTATATTCATTCTTACTTTTGATTTAGCAGATAGAGCAGTGTTGTTGCAGATCCAAGTTCCTAAACCTGGTGTATCTGATTAATAAACCTTTGTTTATATATTTAATAGAACAAGATATATAACCAAATAGTATAGAAAACTGCTTGCTCTCACTCCACCTCATGAAAGTCAGCCAACAGCCAAACAGATACAGATACCACTGGAAAAAATTGCAAGCAGCAGTCCAACCCCCAAATTCACGATACAACCTCTCTAGGGTAGACTCACTGCTAGTAAGCCATTACATTTTGTTTTAATCTTTTCATCTGTACATTTGATTATCGTCTTAGTGGGATGTTTGGTATTGTAGTGAGAGAATGCTGATTGACGGAAAAACAAAAAAGATACAAACCTTTTTACAACAAAGTTGTCACAAAGCAGCTTTACAGAAGACAGGTCCGAGCCCCTTGTGAGTAAGCCAAAGGGGACAGACGAGGAAAAACTCCCTCAGCTGTAGGAAGAAACCTTGGGAGGAAAAAAGACTCAAAAGAAGAACCCGTCTTCCTCAGGTTGACCCGGAAAGAAAGAAAGAAGTCTTTATGGGGATAAATAACACGAACAAGCTTATTGACAGATAGGCCATCTACAGCTAACAGAGTTGGTGCCGCTAAATGTCCATAGAGCTTAATTTTGTTGGAAGAATAGCTGAGAGTCTGTAGTCATAAACAATAGGAACATTAACAACAATCTCCGGTGGAGCTTTAAGCAGTTGCCCCTAATTGGGTTAGGGCACATGTGGAGTTGTGAGCTGCCGAATCCATCTGAGAGCATTTTGGCATGGGGCCCCAGTGATTGCAGGGGCCCCATGGTGATCAGTTGGGCTAGACAAATGTGCAGCAGTTCCTCTCAGAGAAAACAGAGAATAGAGTTCTGATTCAATTTAAGAGAATTATTTATATCTGTGAGGAGTGCAAGTTAAGACTCTGGCATATCTTGCTAAAGCAGCCTAGCTAGAAAGGACAGAACTGAGAGATATGATAGGCATGAGAGCGTCCTGAGACACCGGCGTACCTCCACGCCACTGTCACAAACCTGAGTGAATGTGAGGAGTAGCGGGACGACAGCACCACTATCCCAGTTTACTTGAATTCTCTGTGCCCACCTCCTCCTAGCTCTACACCTTTTATCTGATACGAAAAATTAATTACAGAACGCCTGACTAAATCCTGCCGAACCAAGAGATGTTAAATATATTAAATGATGCTTTTTGGCTGCATAGACTTTTTTAATTTCCTTCATTTTCATTAATCTCAGTAAAACTATTCAAGTGAGAAATGATTAAACTTACCTTGTCCTTAATAGCCAGGGACTATAATAGACACATTGGTTCAGATATTTGAGTATTAAAATGGAATATTTATTCATTAGTTTTAGTTGTATTTAAATGCTTGAGGACAAGCTTTAATTTTGCATTTTACAGCATAAATGGTTCATAAGCAACAGTACCACTGTTTTTGATGTTTCCCTTATTCTTTTTTCCCCTTTTTTACCACAGTTAATTGGATGCATAATTGGCCGCCAAGGAGCAAAGATAAATGAGATCAGGCAAATGTCTGGAGCTCAGATTAAGATCGCCAACCCTGTGGAAGGCTCCTCTGACCGCCAGGTTACCATAACTGGCTCGGCTGCCAGCATCAGCCTAGCAGAGTACCTCATCAATGCCAGGTTTCTTTTTGTTTTGTCATACTTTTATACACAACATGCTTTGCACACCTGGGAAATATTTTTCAATGTGCCTTTTACTTTAAAGACTTCATTTTTACTTCAAGGTCATAATATGTTGGCAGTACCTTGGCAGTAGATGGATGTCCTGTGCTTTTATTTCAGTGTGTCTTTGTCAGTCTGTGCTACTGTACCATCATCCTGAATTCCACAACCTTTCCCTCTTCACAACCAACCCTGTTATCCATTCCAACTGTATCCCTTTTTATGCCCTCTTCTTTCTTTTTCTGCAGCATACCGTCCTCTAAAACTTCCTCATCCTTCTACCTGAACCCTGAACAGGCCCTCAGCTCCAGCTTGTACCCTCCTATCTCTACTAGCATCTTACCTGCTGCTGCTACTACTACTGCTGCTGCTTCCTCTTCCTCCTCTGTTTCCCCCTCTTCCTCCTGTGTGGTGACTCCTTCCGTCTCCATTTCTCTGTCCTCCCTTTTGGTATCAAGTCCTGGTTCTTCCTCCACTTCCTCTCCTTCTGCGTCTCTCACCTCCTCTTCAGCCTGTGTCTCTAATGTGCTCAGTATCAAGCCCCTGCCCCTTTTGTCACTTCATGTTGTTAATGGCCTCTCTCATGAGCCTAAACTGAGTCCTGAGCTAGGCTCCAAGCCCAAGAAGCGCAGACTCTCACCATACTAGGAGACTCAGTTAAAGTTCTCCTGTACTGAGTTAGGTCTGCATTTGCCTGAACCTGCAGAATTTTTAGGTCTGACTTTGTTGTATGTAATGCGATGTGATAAAATTTTAGGGCTGCAACAGATTCTATGAAGCTTTCAAAAATGGTTGAGTAACTTCAATGCTCATGTTGGTGTTTTAGAGTTCAAATCTGAAGTAACAGTATGTATCTTAATGTCAGGTAAGAGCATCAGGAGATTTACCCAAAGACAACACCCTGTGACATAGTCCTAGGACTGTTTCAAAGCACTTATTCCATAAATGTCACAACTCAAAGCCTGCTGGGATGTCACAACTCAAAGCCTGCTTTGAATGAATATACTTTCATAATCTTATGTAAGTAAATATACAAGAGTGCACTTTGCTGAAGAATCCGCTGCTACAATATGGTTTCCCCCCCCAGTCACTGACAAGAACTGACAAAAAAAGCTTTTTATCTTTTTTAAAATGTGAGTTTAAAGGATACTGTTTCCACTATTTTAGTTTTCAACCTCTTTGTTTAGATTTTAGACGGAACTTTTGGATGATTTTATGTTGTGCTGCTGATTTTCTTTAACTGGATAAATGGTGTAAAAGCCATTTATATTATCTCTGTAATTGTCAGGAAGTCATTTTGCTTAACTCACAATACAATCACAAAACAATTATGTAATTGGGATTTCAAAGAAAAGATGTGACTTAAAAGTCACCAGATGTGACTGGATTATAAATGACACAAATGTGTTATTTTTCAGCAGATTAAATATAAAGCAAAAATAGGAACTGAAAAATGACACTTGCATAAATGTTCAATCTCTTCAGTGTAGTGCTCGCTTCTACCTTTTCATGCTGTCAGAGAGTCATTTTAACCCATTCTCAGGTTGTTCAGGTACAACCCCAATTCCAAAAAAATTGGGACATTGTGCAAATTGTAAATACAAACTGAATGCAATGATATGGAAATCTCATAAACCCGTATTTTATTCATAACAGAATGCAGACAACATATCAAATGTTGAAAGTGAGACATTTTCCTATTTCATGAAAAATATTGGCTCGTTTTGAGTTTCATGGCAACAACATGTCTCAGAGTTGGGACAGGGACAATAAGAGGCTGGAAAGAGGTGGTTCAAAAAAGCAACAGCTGGAAGAACAATTTGCAACAAATGAGGACAATTGGCAACAGGTCAGTAACGTGACTGGGTATAAAAAGAGCATCTTAGAGTTACAGTGTCTCTCAGAAGTAAAGATGGGCAGAGGACCACCAATACTGCATCAACAGATACTGGAGCAATTTGCTAGAGCAAAAAAGAAAAAAGTTCCTCAGCGTAAAATTGCAAAAAGGTTGAATATATCATCTACTACAGTACATAATTTTATCAAAAGATTCAGAGAATCTAGAGAAATCTCGGTGCGTGAGGGACAAGACCAAAAAACCATACTCCATGCCCATGATCTTCAGTCCGTTGGGCGGCACTGCATCAGAAACAAGCATGATTCTGTAATGGAAACCACTAAATGAGCTCAGGAATATTTCCAGAAACATTGTCTGTAAACACAATTCGTCGTGTCATCCACACATGCCTGTTAGAACTCTATAATTCAAAGAAGAAGCTGAATGTGAACATAATCCAGAAGCGCCAATGTCTTCTCTAGGCCAAAGCACGTTTAAAATCGACTGCGGGAATCTGGACAACCGATCTGTGATGAGACAATTCAAATTTGAAATTCTTTTCAGAAACCAGGGACACCGTATCGTTCGGACTAAAGAGTAGAAGGACCACCCAGTTTATTTTTGCTCAGTTCAAAAACCAGCATCTGTGATGGAATGGGAATAGATTAGTGCGTATGACATGGGCAGCCTGCACATCTGGAAAGGCACCATCAATGCAGAAAGATATAACCAGGTTCTAGAGCAACATATGCTCCCATGCAGATGATGTCTCTTTCAGGGAAAACCTTGCATTTTCCAACATGACAGTACCAAACCAACCACTACATCAATTACAACATGATTGCTTAGTAGAAGAAGGGTCTGGTGCTGAACTGGCCTGCCAGTACTCCAGATTGAAAACATTTGGTTCATCATAAACTATTGAGCAACTAAAATTCTGTATCAGCCATGAATGTGACATTCCTCTCCCAAAACCTGAGCAACTGGTCTAATCAGTCCCCAGACATTTACAGACTGTTGTTAAGAGGGGATGCCACACAGTGGTTAACATGGCCTTGTCTCAACTTTTTTGAGACGTGTTGGTTCCATGAAAATCAAAATTACCTTATTTTCTCCTTAAAATTATACGTTTTCTCAGTTCAAACATTTGATGTTATCTATGTTCTATTACGAATAAATATGCATTTATAAGATTTCCAAATCATTGCATTCTGTTTTCATTTACAATTTGCACAATGTCCCAACATCTTCTGAAATGGGGACGTAAATTTGATGACTCTTGATTGCAGTTTTCAAATAATGACACCCATTCTTGATTGAATTGTAATCTGGATTTAGTTTTGGCCGTTACAGAACATTTACCTTGTTGTTAAACCACTCCTATGTTGCTTAAGCCTATATTTTATATGAAAATTTAGCTGAATTTACATTAATATTTATGTTACAAAATAAACTTTCCTCAAATATTTAGCACAAAAATGCGTACAATACTGTATACTGCCACGAAAAAAGCAAAAAATATATGTGGAGGATGTTTGCGATTTCCACGAGTTTAAGGAGCTTTTCTTTTTTATAAGTTCGGTTCTAAGAAAAAATCAGTGAACGGCTGAAGCCATGAACTATGAACCATGAATTTGCGGGGTTTACTACACATTTTTGTATGTATGTATGTGTATACAGTGAGCAACATAAGTATTTGAACAACCTGCTATTTTGCAAGTTCTCCCACTTAGAAATCATGGAGGGGTCTGAAATTCACATTGTAGGTGCATTCCCACAGAATGTTAAAAAAACAAATTCAGGAAATCATATTGTTTGATTTGTGAAGAATTTCACTGCTGCACATAAGTATCTGAACACACTAGCAATCAGCAAGAATTCTGGATCTCAGAGACCTGTTAGAGTCCACCTCTACTCCACTTATTAATCTTAATTAATAGCACCTTTCTAATCTCTTTAAAGACACCTGTCCACCCTGCAGTCAGTCAGACTCCAACTACTTCCATGGGCAAGACCAAAGAGCTGTCGAAAAACACCAGAGACAAAATTGTGGACCTCCACAAGGCTGGAAAGGGCTATGGGGCAATTGCCAAGCAGCTTGGTGAAAATAGATCAACTGTTGGAGCAATTGTCAGAAAATGGAAGAGGCTAAAGAC
>JBBJLS010031327.1:0-14478 GCA_037577275.1 Bryconaethiops microstoma
ACACCCCCGTCACCCACCCCCACACTTACATACACCCCTTCCACCCACCCCCACACTTACATACACCCCTTCCACCCACCCCCACACTTACATACACCCCTTTCACCCACCCCCACACTCACATACAACCCTTCCACCCGCCCAATTTTTTGTACTTTCGGAGTTGAAGGCTGGTCTTGATTAAAGCACAGATGAAGGCAAACGTTTTCAACAATTATAATTATTTCCCACTAAAGATTCTCATGCTTTCTGAATACAGTACTTTCTTTCACCCATTTGTAATTATGTCCTGCTTGATTGAAACGTTAAATCTTTTGAGCTCTAAATCCACTTCAGAACCTGACTATTGTAACATTACCCTGTCTTTTTTCCCTGCTATCATGTCTAGGATTTTGCTTACTGTTGCCATGTGCCTGTGTTTCCATGTGAGATTGTTGTTATAGTGGTCTTAGCCCTGTCTCAAGTGTCTACTTCTAGTCTTTCCCTGATCAGGCATTTCTGTTGTCTAGTTAGTATTTATATCCCTGTGTTTCATGTTTTGCTGTTCTCTGTGTTTTTGCCTCAGTGTTTGTTGGATAGATTTTTGTTCTCCACATTTCTCTGTTCAGCCCTAGTCCGTCATTGTTCTTTTCAGTTTTGTTTTCATTGTGCTTGTTCCATTTCACTTTTGTTTTTCTTCACTCTTAGTTGTTGCCCCAGTCAGTTTATTGTTTGTTTATTTCTTGTTTATCTTCCCGTATGCCATTTTCTGCTAATAAAACATGGTTTGTGTTTTATACCCTGCTCCTACAACATCTCATTACAACTATGAGTGCACCAACTAAAGTAAAGCTGTGTCTCGCATCACATTTCTGAATTTCATTCAGCCTGGCCTCTTTATGGCGGTGCTGGAAAACAGTCATCACTACAGCCAGATGTATATTCAGTAATTCTGCACTCTTCCAAAAAAGATGTGCAGGCCAATGGCAGGTGTTAAAATTGTTCACTCGTGATTCTGTTTTCTGCTATTTATTTATTATATATTATTACTACTTATGTTTTTGTCCACGGGTGTAGGTTTTTAACCCTCTTTGATCCCAATTGACCTCAAGCATAAAGGCTGTTAGTAAATGTGAACATAACCTGCTGCAGCTGTAACTTACATAGAACATTTTGTCATATTTGCTGAAACAGTCACCATGTCCTGATAGTAGGATATAGATCAGAAAAGAGAGGAAGACCAAGAAAGACTGAGCCAGAGATAAAACAACGGTAAACATCTTTTGAGAGCCTTTCGGAGCCCGAGGGAGCTCCAGGTCCTGCAAGGATTCAAAGCAGAAGTTGAGATAGCCACACTTGTTGAAATTCTTTGGGTGGGACAGATCACCACTACAGGCTGACTTCAGCTTCCACGAGCACTAGGACTTGACCAACCATTTGGATAGAGAAACTACATGAATGCCAATGTGCAACTATGATCTGTTTTGAATTTGCACAACATGTATTTCATTACAGTACGTTCCCGCCATGCAGCCCCTGGAGTGAAAGTTCTTAAGATACGCACAATTCCTAATCACCTCATTTGTCCCAAGGTCGCCTCCAGACTGCAGTTGGTCCACATTTCACATGGTTCCCCAATGCATGGAGCCTCTAGCAATTCTGAGTTCTTTTAGGTCAAGATCAGCATGGTGACACGATTCTGTTCGGCCTTTTTATCATTTGAAGTGACTACTGGCTAAAAATCTCACTCACCAGGATCTGTGAATTCATCTGACACCCACAAGAGCTGTGGGTGTCAGATGAATTCTCAGATCCCGGTGAGTGAGATTTTTTCAGGCATGCTGTCTGTGATTTCACGCTAATTAAGCACTGGACCACTCGAGCAGAGGATCTAATAGCAGCCCAACGGGTGGTTCCTGGATGATTGTGTCTGAGTGGACCCTCTGCTGGGCTCTAGTTGAAACCGGGCAAAACCTTTTTTACCATCTGCCCCGGGGCACCCATCCGCCCTCAGCAGGAGTACACCGGACGAAAGGGCACAGAAAGAAGAAGGAGAACAAAGTGCAACATTCACTGTGTCTGCACAGCCAGGGCTAGACTGACCTCTCGATTCGCTAGAACCCTTTATTGTCATTTTCCTTTGTTTTTATCCACATTATCATCATGTTCATCAGAGCCGTCTCTGTTTCCGTCAGGCTATAAAAGAGAAGGAGTCCTTTACTATTGGATTTACTGTGTTTTTGAGCTCATGAACTCATGCACTCTCTCAGAGTGCAGCACGGATCGCTAAGCACTTATTATAGTAATGATAAAGTGTTACTGGTGAGTGACTTTTGCTCCTATTCTTGTGGTTGGAAATGCACTCGATGAATCTATGGCTTCGTTACATCATGTTCTTTAGGAAACAGCAGGAATCATGTGATTAACAGAGATGACTGTCCCTGACCCGAAGGTTTAAATCTAATTACATAAGTAGGTCTACATAATTACTGGTGCAGCAAGTTACAACATATGTTAGATTGCCATTGTGTAAAGATAGGTTCTTGTCTTCCTTTTCTGTTTATCTCGATATCAAAAAAATGGCAAAATCTGTGAAAAATGTCCTGAGTCACCACAGAGGGGCTGGACATATGCTTAGGGATGGTGTGAGGAGCTCAGATTTCCAGGAGGAGCACAGTGTCTTCTAGGCAACTCCCGGTAGAGCAACTGGGAGACCACAGGGCAAACCCAGGAGGTGCTTGGAGGATCTCAAGGTGTTTCATGGCTAGCAGAGAAATATAATCCTCCCTACATGTCCTGAGCAGTTGGGGTGGTTTAAGGATGTACTCAGTCTTCTGGGCCCCTCCCTGTGGAGGTAGTAGGTCACAACCAACTGGGGAGAGACCACAGAGGCAGAACCAGGACACACTGGGAAGATTATGTATCTCAGCTGGCCAGGGAATATCTTAGCATCCTCCAGGAGGAGCTGGTGGATGTGACTGGAGAAAGGAACAGCTAGGTTGGACACATCAGCCCGCTACCACCACAGCCCAGTCCCAGATAAGTGGACAAAAATAAGATGATATGAAATGGGACAACAAAAATGTACAGATCAGTTTTTCATTCAGACAACAAGAGACAACAATTGTTTATCCAATTGCTATAAATCATAACCCATAATAAAAGATCTCCTCTTCTTCTAACGAACAGAACTGTGGTAGGAGACTTTTAGTACTCAGCCTATAAGCCCGGGGGAAAGTTTTGGAGAATGGGAAGTCTGGCGATAAAGATGATCTTATTCGTTCACCACTACCACGGCACTGTAACTATAGCAACCACAGCTTGTGACCCTGTGCAACAAACGTAATTATCCCGTCAAACATGTCAAATTTAAATGAGTGACGCCAAAATTGTGGTGAACATCATCTTACTGACAGGGAGATGTATAGTGGCTCTGAGGTCAGGTGGGGCAACTGGACTGATTTTTTCATTTTAGTGTGGCACACCAAGCAAAAAACTTATGTAGCAATAATAAAGCTCCCCAGGTGAAGGTTTAAGTAGAATAATTTCTCTCCAATCACTTAACATAACATTGTCAGGGTACAGGTGTCATTTTATTGATTGTTGCAAGTGCTTTCATTTTGTTCACTGGTAGGGAGGGGGTTGATTAATATTTTGGCATGGTGGGCCCCCACAGAAAAAATAAAATTCCTTCTAAAAAACACTGTGTTTTAAAGGCAGCTGGACTCTAGAATATACGACAAGGCCAAGACCAAAGCAAGTCTCAGTTTAAGTATCAATGGGTCCAGGACAAGACCATGGAAAAAGAGTCTTGAGTCTTAAGTATTGCTTGAGTATTAAGTATTTTTTACGGTATTTAGTAGATGCTTTTATCCAAAGTGACTTGCATTCCCTAACTACAGGGGGCAGTCTCCCTGGAGCAACTCTGGGTTAAGGGTCTTGGTCAGGAACCCAGTGGTGGTACTGAAGGTAGGATTCAAACCCAAGACTGCTAAGCACCTCTGAGGTACCTTTAGTAAGGTACCGTCCCGACACTCTGCTCCCCGGGCGCTGTGTTCCTGGCTGGCCGCTGCTTCACTTGCTGAATGGGTTAAATGGGTTAAATACAGAGGAAGAATGTCGTGCTGTTCACGCCGTGTGCTGTGGTGCGTTCACGTATGACAGAATGGTCACTTTCATTTTGTTCCAGAGACAAGTATCCAACCCACTAGGCCACTACCACCCTATTAATAGTCAGACCTGCTTGAATGCAGTGTGCTGCTATAAAAGCCACGATTGTAGCCTCTTGTTCAAGTAAAGCCTATATGAGTTATGAGGCTAACAAATGAGAATTATGATTTCATTTAGAGAGCTGAGTGGAGTTTTTGGGGCTATAGGCCCATTTGAAAGCATTATTAAAGCAGCAGAAGGAACCTCATCCACTGTCAGAGCTACATACAAGAAACGCCCTCACCAGAAACCTGTATTACTAGAATGAGGATTGCTGTCCTTACATATTTGAGATGATTCAAGTCTGTGGTGCGCTCATATCAATCGCTTCATGTTAGATATTTCAAAGTGCTCCCACACAGGATTTTTTTTTTTCCCAAAGCAGTGTTAAAGACAACATTAATTAATCATAAAAAGCCTTTTGGATGAGGTTGAGGCTGGATGTGCGTCAGCAGAAGAGCTAGTTCCTAACTGTGCACCAGCAAAGGCGGGGTTTCCGTTAAATGTGGCCGGGGAGTGTATTACAGTTATTAGTGCAGCTCTGTGAGAGTGTCACTGTGTGTGATCTGACAGATGTGAAGGAGCTTAGTGTGTATTGGCTGATAGTGTGTGTGTGTGTGTGTGAGAGAGAGAGAGAGAGACAGAGTGTGTGATAAGAGAGAAAAGAAAAGAGCGACTCACACACTCTGTAACATCAGCCGCTCTTCTGCCTAATGGACGTGACTAATTAGAATGTTCCAGCAGGAGAAGAGGGACCTAATAACCCCTCTCAAATACAAACACACACACACACACACACACACACACACTTTTTCTCTCTCTCTCTCTCTCTCTCTCTCTCTCTCTCTCTCTCTCTCTCACTCTTTCTCTCTCTCTCTCACACAAACACACACACAAATATATTCCTCAGATATATTAATTACCTCAAATATATAAATTTCTGTACTCATTAGATACATTAGATACAGTCTAGGGGGACTAGTAGGATGGACAGAAAAGAAAGAGAAGAAATGGAGAGAGACAGGGAGAGAAGAGAGTGAGTGTCTTACTAAAATCTAGTGGCCAGAAATTAGTTCAGTCATTTGAAGGACAGAATTACAGCGTGTGTGTGTGTGTGTGTGCGTGTGTGCGCACGTGTCTTCTTTCATGCTAAGGCTCAAAAACGTGTCTCTGTTCTTGTCACTACTTTGATTTTGACGTGCTTTTCTCTCTTCAGGGACGTTTAGTCTCCTGGGGTGAAAACAGCACATCATCTCCACAAACAACAATCGATTTGTAGCTTCTTGTTTTTTAAGCAAATATTGTATATTTATTTGCTTTTATGCGAGATGATCATAGCAAATATTATAGCGAAGCCCTGTGGGACAAACTTCAGGACAGAGAGGGAGAAGTATCTGTACTGTGTGTATGTGCGTGCGTGCGTGTGTGTGAGTGTGTGTGAGTGTGTGCGCGTGCGTGTGTGCGTGTGTGTGTGTGAGTGTGTGCGTGTGCGCGTGCGTGCGTGCGCGTGCGTGCGTGTGTGTGTGATGTGTGCAGTTTTTTCAGGACTCGGGACGAGACAGGTCCCTCAAAGAGATACGTCCCTCAGAAAACACAGGAAATCAGCATCCATACACACCCCTTCAATTAACTGCTTCTACTAATTAATGCTCATTACTGTCAGTAAAACTTTTTTTTTTTTTCACTTTCGTAAAATTAACAGGTTTAGAGTTACTGCAGTTGTAATGACTTAACAGAATATGAATATGTAACATAAATGATTCTCTCTTTTTCTGTCTCTCTCTCTCTTTCTCTCTTTTCCTCTCTCTCTCTCTCTCTGTCTGTCTCTCTCTCTCTCTCTCAGGCCGCAGTAGGAAGCGTGTACAGTGTCAGAGGGAGGATGTGTATCCGCTGGTGGAGGTGGAGTCGTGTCCATGTGAGGAGCTTGTTTCTGAGCCATGGGGAAACTGGTCAGCGTGTGTCCTGCCCGCCGCCCCTCAGGGCTGGAAGGGTTTAAAAGGTCAGAGGTCACAGGACTGTGGGCAGGGGCTGCGGTACCGTGCAGTGGCCTGCACTGACCAGAGGGGGCACCTGCTGGACCCTTCACTCTGCAGCACCTCCGGTCAGTCTAACTCACTCTCACTCTTCACTCTCTCCTTCTCTCTGTGTCCTCTGTCTTATTTTGTGAGGGGGCAGAACTGAAGGCCTCAAGGTCACAAGTTTCACCCACTCTATGCAGTCTCAGTGCATTATGGGTCAGGAATCCTGCATTACATTGCTCAAACGAGAAGCTACTTTATCATTTGAATTGAGAGAGGTCGTTGTCTAATCTGGATTATAACATGTAAGAACGTAGCTCATCAGTTGATTCGCCATAAAACTATTCATAGAGCGTTTATTACAACCTGTAAGAGATTCTGGATGGGGCTGCAATCTACTTACAACTGTCGCATGTGCAATAGCACCTGTCCGGGGACTCTTATGTACCTCACCATGTCTTTTGTCTTCTTAACACCTCTGATGTTAACTTAAAGCTTATTCAGTACAAAATGGCATTTGCTAGATTTACTGCGGCAAAGAAAATAATCACAAAACACTGGTTTACTCCTGGGATGAATCTAAAATCTATTTGGGCCCATAGTCTTACTACCATTGTCCATTTAATACTCACCACTGCAAGACAAAACAGAGCATGGCCAGAAACCATGAATGCCTGGAAAAACTTCTTATCCAAAATTTTTCATTGGAGATGAGACTGTAAATGAATAGACTATAATTTACAATGTCCAGCTGCTCTTTACATTGTGAAAATGCTTTTTGAAATGCCTGCTACTTCACTTCCAATTTTGTTTTATAATTTAATAAAAGTTTTTTAATCACCAAAAAAGAAGCTACTTTGTTATATCGGAGCAGAAGATTTGGCTCCCCAGAGCATTTAGAAGTGTTTTTTTAAGCTTTTTAACCATTAAAGCTTCAAAACCCAAATAATTGTAGAAAGTGTAGAAATATATTGAATATCAATAAAAATAGATTAAAAGAGTGATAGAAAGAAGGTGGAGGAGAATAGTGCAGTTTTTAGCAGACTTTTAAAGCTCTAGTTTGTGCCGATGTGATACTAATGGGCAGCACTGTGGATAAATACCACTTTACCAGGTTTAGTTTCAGACCTTTTCTCCAATAGCTCAGCAGCTCCTGCAGATCTAAGTGACCTACCAGGATTATAAAGATCAGACATATCAGAGATGAATGCAGGACATAAACCACTGCGTGACTTTTATACGATGGGTAAAGATTTGAAATCAATTCTTTTCTGAACTGGGAGTCACTGCAAGAACTTGAGAACTGGAGTGATGGATGAATATTTATTCTGGTCAGGTTGGCTGTCATAACATGTCAGAAAAAACCCTGATCTGCTCATCGCTACAGTACAGAGTGATGCGCAGTGCTGTCAAAGTATGAGCGTCTAGAGCTACAGCTGCCCCTGGTCTGCAGATGGAAGATGTTTCTGACCCCTCACTTCAGTCTTTGTTCTTCCAGGGCTGCTGGAGGAGCCGTGCCACGTCCCTTGCCCACTGGACTGCCGCCTCAGCTCCTGGTCAGCCTGGTCTCCCTGCAGCGCCTCCTGTGGCAGCGGCCTAAAAGTGCGCTCCAAGTGGCTGCGGGAGAAGCCCTTCAACAGAGGCCGACCATGTCCCAAACTGGACCTCAAGAATCAGGTGAGGAGTGCTGGGGCCACACAGAGGTCAGAGATTATTTAGCTATGATCCTCCATGCAGCGCTGCCCAGAGCTGTCGGCTGGCGTTAATCCAAGTAAGGGATGTTCTTTCATTTATTAATTTCATTTACAGCATTTATCCAAAGCGACAGTTTTTAACAAATCAACAGATGCAGGTCAATGCAGTGTTAGGAGTCTTGCCCAAGGACCCTCATTGGCATAGTGTGAAACAGAACCCCATTCTCCTGCATGAAAGGCAGTAATGTGATCCACTACACTAACCAAACACCTCCTACTGTGCAAACGTCCTAGGCTCCTATGCAAATTGTTAAAAGCCATTTTTCTTTCTTCCAGCAAAGTTAATGTTAGAATACAGTAAATGCAAACAAACAAGAAAGCAGTAAAAGTATCAATATTTGTTTTGTTTTTTTTCATGTGAGCTGGTAAATGAACACACTTTTTATTGTTAAATACTATTTGTATTTATTGCTTTCAGCATAATTTAGTATGCTTAGTGATGTTAATGTGAAAAAAACACTCCCAATTCATTTAAAATTATTTTTGTAGGTGCCAGTATTTTTGAACACCACTGTAATTCCCAATATAATGGCTTATTTGAAGAGATAGTTGATAGTGAAGTGTTTTTGCACTGGAACAGTAATGTGATGTGATGATAAAATCAGAATCAGACTCAGAAACACAGAGACACAGAGACAAGAACAATATAAAATATAATGTCTAAATAAAAAAATCTGTAGAAAAAAGCTCAAAATGAAAATACACTATGCTACATACTGAAATGCTGCCTGCAAATACTATAGATAAGTAACACAGTTGAGTGAAACCTACCGACACAAATGGTAGTTTGGAGTAAGTTATTGCACTTATTAGTAGTAATATTAAGTAATAAAAAGTAATGATTTGATTTGACTAATGCAGCAAACGTAATGGAAGCTAATATGCAAGAAGCATGGCGCTAATGGCAAACTTAAATTACACACTTGACTTAAATTAACACAAAAGACCTGCTTGTGTGGTTTCTGACACTGTACGACTCACTGTTATCTCTGAACATGGACAAATTCTGGTGTCCCAGTGTTTTTTGGCCTCGTTTTATAGTGTGTTTTCCAGCGTTGTGAGTTTTCCAGTGCAAAACTAAATCTGATACAAATGCAGGACTTTGGGAGCTGTTTTGCCTGTGATGGGCCTTAAGCTTAAATAAAACCCATTGTGTTGTTGTTTTTTGTTTTTGTTTTTGTTTTTTATTAGCTGTTTTGTTTGTCTGGTCTTATTTAGTCATCGACTAATGCACGGCCCTTTCCTGAAGGGCAGCACGTCAAAATGTGTGTTTATGTCATTATGCCGGGTGTAAATAAGCTTCACCACCGTCATTTTAATGGGTTTGTGTTTTCTCTGTGATTTACGAGACCCAGCCTATACAGAGTGGCAGAAACGTACAAAAAAACAAACCCTCCATCTAACAACATGCTCAACGACTCTAAGAAACTTCACAATGTCCACCTGGTCTTGGACTATGGACCACATCACTCTCGTTCTTAAAGATCTCCACTGGCTTGCTGTCCAGCAGCGTCTTCAGTTTACATTTCTACTTTTCACCTACAAATCTCTCCTCAACTTGGCGTCATCAAATCTAACTGATCTTCTCCACAGTCGCTACAAAACACTCCCTTCGCTCTGCTGACTCCTTTCCTTTCCTAATAGAACCAAACTCCTCCCTCTGGAACTCCCTTCATTAGAAACTGTCTCATCTCATTTAAATGAGATGTACCCATGAGATGTAACTTTTCAAACTAGCTCATAATTGTTGACAGAATTCAGCTGTTGTTCTTTGGGGTATTGTGGTGATTTCTCATCTTGCTGGTTTGGTTTTTTGTCTGTATTTAGTGTTTTTGCATTTTGTTTAGCAACTTTAAGTATTTAGAAAGGTGCTATATGAAATAAACGATCTTCTGTCTAGATCTTCTGTCTAAATCCTGCCTCTATAACAGTTAATACTGTTATTATCGCTACATACATAATAAATGTTTTAATGTAATGTGCTGAAGTTTATATACAATGAATTCCGTTTAAATTCAATTTACATTTTGTGAAGATTTGAGTTGACATTGAGTTTCAATTTCTGAAATGAGAAATAGCCTCTAACTTTCTACTAACAAACAACTTTTTAACTTAATGTTGGTCGTAGCGTCTCCTCTGCAGTTTCTGCAGACATTCTAAGCTTGTGCATGTTCTAGATGTGGCTTTTAACAAGATGATCCACTTTAGATTGAAGTGAACCTAATGGGTTCTTGGCTTGTGGTTCTAGGATAAACATGGTTCTTCATCAGACAGCCAGATGATCTATGGATGTTTAAATTGTTAACAGTATCTGTAGGTTTTAGAATAGAACCATAATGAGGGTAATGTTTAGGTTTTAGGCTGAGGTTCAGATTTGGGGTAGAGATAACACCACAGTCAGGAGAAGGTTTTGGGGTGGTTTGGGAAGGCGTTTTTTTGGAGTGGTTTGAAGTGTTTTAAGGAACCAGATTTTGCTTTTGCTGGCTGGAGTCAGTCCCAGCACTTTTAAGGGGTGAAAGGTGTCCAGTCTATCATAGGCAATTGGATTTCAATTTGTTTTAAATGTGTCTTGGCTCAGTACTATATTGTCACAACCTGGACAAAACCTTATGGCTCTGAATTGTTACTTCTCAGTAGAACAGAAACAAAGTTGATGAACAAATATTTTTAAATAATTTGGGCAGGTTCTGTTCCACCAGTCATTATTTCAAATTATGTAATCAATAATGGATTGATGGATGGATGGATGGATGGATGGATGGGTGGATTAATGGATGAATGAATGAATGAATGAGTGAATGGAGGGTTGATTCAAGGCTCTTTCAATCATCCATCAAAAGGTAATTTAGGGATCCTGGCAGTACCTCCAGTTCGTCATTCTAAAGAGAAGAGAAGAGAAGAGAGTTTGGGCAGCATGATGGCAGACAGGTTTTTCCTTTGATTCGGCCCTAATTAGCTTTTTGTTCTTCTCTGAGGAGTGTGGTGACAGCGAACTCCTCCCGGGGTCGAGGATTAAAGGGAGAGGGCGTGGTGAGAATGTGCTGCGTGTGCAGGAACGATCCGTAAAGGACGGGTTGGTTCGTAGAGGTCGGCATGCAGATGAGGTCAGCGTGGCCGGAGCCAGGTTCTCACCAAGCTTCAAGCACAGATGGCTAAGTGTTCACTAACAGGCCAAATAGCCGCCTGCGGTGACGTCCCTCAGCACATGCTGCGCTCAGCCTGGATAATGTCTGCCCTGCTCTCTGAGAGCACAGAAATGGGCACTGTTAACATTCTGCAAAAGAGGTGTGTGTGTGTGTGTGTGTGTGTGTGTGTGTGTGTGTGTGTGTGTGTGTGTGTGTGTGTGTGTGTCTGTCTGTGTGTGTCTGTGTCTGTGTGCGTGTGCGTGTGTGTCTGTCTGTGTGTCTGTGTGTGCGCGCGTGCGTGTGTGTGTGTGCGTGTGTGTCTGTCTGTTGGGGGATAGGGGTAGTAGGTAGTGATTGAGTGTATTTTGAGTTCATTAGTATTAAATGGCCTCAATGGAAGGTTTCAGAAATGTAAATCAATTCACAGCACTAAGTAATCCAGGACTAGGCTTAATCTCTCTCTAAGTGTTTAGAAAAGATGCACTGATACAGAGTGTTTGTGTGTGTGTGTGTGTGTGTGTGTGTGTGTGTGTGTGTGTGTGTGTGTGTGTTTCGGGGGGTAATAGGGTGTGATAGAGTATATTCTGAGAGTTTTAAGTATTAAATGACCTCAGTGGAATGTTTCAAAAATGTTCATCCATCCATCCTTCATTCTCATAGTATGTATCTCTCTCTCTCTCTCTCTCTCTCTCTCTCTCTGTTTCGCTCTGTCTCTCTCTCTCTGTTTCTCTCTAATCATGAAGCGTTTTGAAGTTGTATTGATGCCATGGCTGCAAACCTCCGAACCCCACTAAAAGCCTGGTTGGCTGATCTGTTTGCAGTCTTTACCTGTTGAAATCTGATTTTCATTAAATTGGTGCAGAGCAGTAATTTAGTGGGTTCTTTCAGATCAGTCGCTCCCAAACTGAATAACTGCGTGGGCCAGTTTGAAATCTCCTCAGTGACCCTCGATTCAACAGAATTTAATTTAATCTCGTCAGTGATGTGTAAAACACATTCCAGATTAAAAATAGGTCAGATGAGTAAACACAACATTTAGACCCAGTGGCTGTGTTTGATTACTTCTGATTACATTTTTAAATGTAAACATGCATTAAATATTATATGGTACTTTCGAACTAGATTACAAAATTAAAAATGAACAAATAATGACTCCCACCTGCACTACCTTCACTGAATATTAAAGCATTTGATGCAAGTTTGACAATGACTTCAAAAGCAGTTAAAAATGATGAGCATCAGTTATCATTACAAAGACCGTTTGTGCAGTCTTTGACAATTTTTGAATACATCTTGAAAAAATGGTGTCAAAACAAAAGTTTGAAGCCCGGTGATTGTGAAAGTGGGGTCACACTGAACTTTTTATCCTCCATGCTTTCATCTCCTTTAGATTTTTAATTGTGTTCACATCTCAGACTGGCTGAACGCGCTGATGCTACGCCGGCAGATGTTTCTTCTGCTCCATTTCCTACAGTAGATCAGTCAGCGGCGTGAAGATTTGCTTGCCCTGTCATGGTGATGATATGGTGGTGAGAAACGGTATGTGGAGCCATCAGCAGGTTAATGATTCTTACTGATGAACCGAGAATAAAACAATGTGCAATTTTATCCAAGCCACATTTCCCCACCGAACAAAGCGTCTTTTATTAGGTGAATAAAACACTCTGTAAACTGAGTCCACTTTTAACACCCTCTCCTGGTTCTTAGAAACCGGGTGTATTTTGTCTCAATTATGTTTATTATTGTGGTAATTTTTTATGCAGAACAGTTTTGGTGCTAACAATTGTTTTGTATATGTGTCAGGATTTTATTTCAGGTATCTACGGTAGAAGGTGCAATACAAACATAACTGAAATAGTTATGTTTGCATTGCACCTTCTGCCGTAGATTTTGTCCCAAAGCTGCTTTTCACAAATGTAGGTGATCACAAATCCATAATGATCATCACAGTGTGAAACAAAAGGAGGCAACACTGAGAGGAACCAAAACTCAGAAAATGAAAAAGCCATCTAAGACCATGAAGAAGAACCACTGAGACAAAACAAAACCCAAAAGGTGAAATTCCTGTAGCGCATGAGGAAGAACCTCTGAGAGGAACCAAGTCTCAAAAGAAAACTCTGTCTAAGAGCATGAAGAAGAACCATTAAGAGAAACCACAACACATAATAAAAACTCTATAAAAGCATTTAAGAAGAACCACAGAATGGATCCAGTATTCAAAAGGAAAACTCTTTTAGTGAATGAACAACTGAGGAAAACCAAAATTCAAAAGGTGAAACTCCTTCTAAGTATGATCCAGAAACACTGAAAGGAACCAAAGTCCTCACAAAACAACTTTCAATCAAAATCCTTTAAACCAAGTGCAAACACTGAACATAAAGTTCTTCCATGTCTGAGAGTCTCTGTAGGAAAAAGTCCAGCCCCTCCAGCCCTTTTTAGTTGCAGTTGAGGTAGGAATGATGGATCACTCATTTAATAGTTCACGCATCTTCAGCGAGTCGAGGCTGAAGTTGTTTAAGCTGGTAGCAGTATTTTATAATCAGTGGGGTGTTTGACTGGCAGCCAGTTTGGTTACAATAAAAAGGGGCAATTTTAGATTTTTGGTTCTTGTAGAGACTCTGGTGAGGAGTTTTCTTGTACAAAATACAGTGATGCATCGTCTCAACTACTTGATTTTCTGCATCAATATTTCAGGAGCTGGTTCCCGAGTTTAGAATCCCACTGTGTGCAGCATTGGAGAGAATTATTTCTGTCAGACGACACAGTTACAGCTCCAGCTCCAGTTTGGAGTGCGTTCCTCTCTCCGCGCACAGTCCCGTGGGTCTGGTACTGATGCTGGTTCTAGTTGTGCACTGCTGAGAGCATTTTCCTTGTTCACCTTCTAAGCTCGCTGCCATATGGCCCCCATCCGGAGCAGTGGAGCAGCCTGCCGGCCTGATGAGCCGAGCTTGTGTTCTGCAGTCCTGCTTAATTTAACAACCCCATATATCTGCTTTCAGAAACCAATCAACTCTTTATTAAACTGCAGTCTCCAATGCAGAGAGGAGGACAGATCTGAGACTCTTTGTCTTTTCACACTAACATAGTGTCCTGCCTCGTACTGCATCATTACATTATATTTGCATCATTTGGCAGATGCTTTCATCCAAAGCGATTTACAGCTTTTGTGCACCACCAAGTGTAGGAGAGTATGGTGTTAGGAGTCTTGCCCAAGGACTCTTATTGGTGTAGTATTGCGTATAAGGACTCTTATTGGTGTGGTGTGTATAAGAAATCTAATTGGTGTAGTGTGGTGTGTGTATAAGGACTCTTATTGGTGTAGTGTGGTGTGTGTAAGGACTCTTATTGGTGTAGTGTGGTGTGTGTAAGGACTCTTATTGGTGTAGTGTGGTG
>JBBJLS010031347.1:0-14477 GCA_037577275.1 Bryconaethiops microstoma
ACACACACACACACACACACACACACACACACACACACACACACACACACACACACACACACACACACACAATTGAATGTTTATTCTTGTCTGTCTCATTCAAAATGCCCCTTGTGGAGACACCTCTCGCTCCAGCCACTGCGAGCTACATTTCAGTAAACAACCGTGCAGAACTGAGGCAGCCAGATTCAACACTAGACCTGAACCCTGGTGTGCATTGCAGTTCTGGAAAATTCCCTCCCAGCCTTCAGAGGAAACAAGCCTAGTGCCAGTGCGACATGATAAGGGACGCAACAGCAGTTCTGAAATCCCAAAATCAAATTAACACTCAGCTACTTTTCCTCTCTGCTCTTGGCTGCCCAGGGATTCTAGAGAAACAGGCAAACTGGGGAAGCGGGAAAAGCTGAGCTCGGGCTTCTGCCTGGCAGAAATAAGAGACATCTGATTTGTACAGGGAGGCAAGGGGGTGCATTAAGAGCTGCTCAATAGAGCTACACACACTGCAGCAGGCCCATGACTGCAGTGGGAGTCTGATCAGGCCATTAACAGCGAGCCTGTTGGTGAAGAGGAGGAGGAGGAGGAGGAGGAGGAGGAGGAGGAGGAGGAATCAGTCCAATCATCTGATTAAATCTGCAAAAAGGGTCTGGAAGAAGAGGCACTGCAGCGTCTCAGCAAGACTCCCCCAAATAACTGTGCACTTGAATAACCCCTAGATTTGCATTTGTAATGAAACTGCAATGACTCATGCGAGTTTTTTTCTCTGCTCCCGCACCAAGTGCCAGTGGGGAACGAAGCGTGAGGCAGATCAAAGGGCTCTGAGCACCAAAGACCAGCTTCCAGCAAATGTTCATAACATCTCTAAATGGAAATCAACACGGGAGATCAACCCTGGAGCTCTACCCCCCCAGGCTCTGCTCAGGTGGGAAGGAACGTCGGTTATTCAAAGGCAAAACAAACCCAAGTGTGGCGGTTTTGATAGGCCGACTAATGGGTTAACACCGGTTTGAGGATTCAGGTAGAAACCAAGCAATAAGTGGAACTTAAAACCACTGCAATCCATGTAAGAAGAAAATCATAAGTGACCTCTGCCTCACTACGAGAGCCTCCTTCACAAAAAAAAAAATCCTCATTCAATTTTCCTCAAATTAGTTCAGCCAAGGCTTATCTGGTGTTTTGCTTTGTCTGTTTCTCTACTTTGCACTGGAGCTACAAGACTAACTAGCTAGCAAAGAAAACTGTAAAGGGAAAACTACATTACGTAGTGTTAAAAAAAAAAAAGAAAAAAAAAAAGATATACAGACAAGCTGTTTCTCAGCTGAACGAAAAAGGAGGCCGCGTTTTCTGTTCTGCTTGGACTGAAACGCCACATCTGTGCAGGGTTGTGCTTCAGCCAGCAGCCAAAAGAGAGTGAAGAGAAAAAAGAAAAAAAAAAAACAGTTGGCAGGGAGCCCTGGTTTCTAGGAACAGTATTCTGTAACGGTGACAGTACTTTTCCACAATAATGCAAGGCAAATAGGAAAATCTTGTTTGGCCTGAAAAGAAAAACCTCTGCACTTGAATCAAATATACATGCACATATGCGAGTACTTAGAGGTGGGTGGGCAGGGGGGGGTTCATTATTCTAAGCTGAAGCTGCTGTATGTCCAGGAGTGGCTGCGAAGTGCTCCTCAGTGGCATGCAGAGCACTTGCGGTTAATGGACAAACAGAGCGTGTGTCCTGGTGAAGGGGAGTGGGGGCTCTAGTCCTCCGGGCCTTTGAGGGATTCATATTTCCTAAACACTGGATACGGCTCTGCTAAAAATAACCAGAAACTCTGGCACCCACAGTGCCTCAGACACCTAGTGGGCAAGGGGCAACACTCCCACTGCCTGATAAGCAAAGCTTAAAGGCCCAATAGAGCATGACAGTCATGCTAAGCCGATTCAGACATGAGGCCCATACATGTCTCATATACAAGTAAAAAAAAAAGTTCCAAATATTCATACGGCCATTTTATTACTTTTCTTTCTGGCTGATCCGTGTTCCAATCTTATGACATGAATAACATGAGTCATACGGATTTAGTATAATTATGTCTGAGTCAGAGTGTAAAAAAAGCCACATTAAATATAACAGTTCACCTAATCCTGTCTTATTTACATATTCAACAGATTTGTAAATAAGAAATATGAATGAAATACTGACAGCAAATGTATGTTTTCTATACATATATACACACTGCAACATATATGTATACACACTGCAACTTATATATGTATACACACTGCAACTTATATGGAAAGTGCTATTTGCAACTTTGGCTTATATGGAAATGTGTGTTCATTCCACCCACAGAGTGTGAGAATCCAATTTAATAGAATTTTGAAAAACTGGGCTGTAAATCGACCATAAAATCGACCATAAAAATTCATTATCAGCATATAATATACATTTACCCAGCCTGACCCCAGAACTAAACCCAGTCATAACCTCAGTAAACTACAAAGGTTTAACTCTTCCAGTTTTAACCAATATTTTAAGCACTTTACAAACTCAGGGTCATTTTTTATATTGTAGGTTACCCTCTTTTTCCTTGACTTTACAAGAAAGGTCAGGGCATCTCTGTCCTAAAAAGGTCCAGAAACGGGCTCATACACAGAGGAGTGGGAGGGGAGCCTGTGGACGGCACAGCGCTGATGCTGCACGAGTGAGTGCACTAACAGCGGAGGGAGGAGCGGAGGAATAATCAGCTTACCCTCTGTGGCCCGCTGATGAAACCCAACCCGGCAGTCCGTCCTGATGGACAGGCTGATCGTCACATGACTGACTGAAAGGCTGCTCTGTATTTTCCAACAGCACTTTGGTAGTGGCCATGATAAGGGCTTAATACATCAAACCCAGCATGGGCTGCTCCCTCCGGGCAGAAGTATATTGCTTTTGTGCTGCACGGTGTCATGGCGAAGCTGAAAAAGTGGATCTCAGGCTCGGACGGAACCGGGTTCAAAGTCTGCTGGCTGTTTGCAGGAGCCAAAATAAGCGACAGGCTGATCATGAGTTTAAAAATCCCCCTTCATTAAAGACAACACCTACGCTTCCTCCCATGACCTCTTTCTCTCGTCTTTGTATTACTAAATAACGGCAATCATCATAAGACTTCCATATGACGGCTTCAAAACAGCCTTTGTGACTCGGCAGCGAATGTTTTCTCGTTGGCTCCTGCCAGTTCAAAGACGACAGAATACGCGGCAGAAATGACAGTTCTATGTCTGTTTCGGCTATTTAAGGAAAGAACAGTATTAAACGCTGTTAGACTGAGAGTACAGTCAAAACTCGGCTGCTACTGAGGTTTTTGTGTTATTGTTGATTCTGCGCTGCCACCAGTTGTGCTTGTAACTATATCTTCATTACACATCTGCGCTACTATTGCAACCTTGCAGATTATCATCTGAATACGTAAGCACATCCATGTAATATCTCTGCCAAAACCTTGTTTTTCTTTTTACTTTAAAAACACCAGATACTTTGTACGCTGTGTGAAAGTTGCATGATGAAGGAACCAATAGAAATGGTCCGAACAAACCAGGAAAAATGTCTCATTATATTAATGAAGCTTTATCCCAGGCTTATTGCATGCTAAGGCTCATTAGGTGTGTGATAAATCTTTGGACTCACAGACAAGTCCTAGCCATTAAAAAGGGGTTCTAGATTTCTACATATTTATAGCAGCTATTGATGCAAAAACTGACTCCAGATCAGCACTCCTACTGCTGAGGTGGTTTATAAATAAACATAGCATTCAGCTACACTGAAGTTTTATTCATTTTTAGTCTGTTCCACTTTAATGACGAGATAGACATGGTTTGAGTGAGTGGGGAGAAGTTTTGATGATGTATTTACAGAACAAAAAAGCTTAGGGTGATTACTGAATTGTAGAGGATATTAGGGACATTAGCCTTGTAGCTCCTGATCTGAACCAAAGAAGCAAACATGTCTGATCTACTGCAACTGGGGTCAGTGGAAAATTGTGCAAATTAGAATTTTTCCTTATAGATTTAGAAACTCGGTTTGACTGGTCACCGAGAAAATGATCTCATTTTTAAGATAACATGTTTACGAGAGAAAAAATGTTTGCTCTTCTGCACTGGTCACATGAAGTCCAGGTCATCGGTTCACATTTCCAAACGGCTCATTCTTTTTAATTAACCGGCTGTAGCCGCTTTAGATGAAACCGGACCTTGCTTGGCCATGCCAGGATCTGAAATGATCCGTTTCAGCACCTCTCTACTATAAATCAATCTGAACATGAGGGTGCTGGACCACACTGGTGCTACAAATGACGGCAGACAGGAGAGGGCAGATCCTGTGGCACCACAGAAACCATCTTTCAGCAGAGCAGAACTTCTGCAGAGAGCGGCCTGCACTCCACATTAAGCCTGTGTGGGTGTTCTCCTCTCCGAGCGCTGTGCTGCTGATAATCTCCCGCAGAGGGGCCTCCGCAGTGGCCCAGAGACACGGCACCGTGCAGCAGAGGGCCTGAGGGGCTCGGAACACAGAAGAAATGTAGCCGCTTTGAATCAGAGAGAACCACCGTTTCTTGCACAGAGCAGACAGAGAACTTACTGTAACACCAAATCTGCTTCTTCTGAGCTCACAAAGCAGGCAGTGAACGTTACAAGCTATATTTTCCGGCCTGATCCACTGGTTTAGAGCTTCAATTACTCCTCAGTTTGGCTCAGTGGAACATATGCTTGCTGTAATGTAAGCTAAGGCTGATGTAAAAGCCTTGGTGCAAGTGCAGCTGTTCAGGCACTGACTGAAGCCCCACAACACGAGTCATTAATCTGAAACATACAGCTCGAAGACTTTGAAGGGGGGGTGGTTGGGGGTTTAACAAAGCAGGGCTTCCCAGTGTAGCCATATAACCTAAGCCCAACATCAAACCTGTCCAATAGGAAAAGAGCTGAGGGACACTTGTTTTGGACCATCCTCAACTTTGGGTTTATGTTATCTGGCTAACTGAGATTGTAAGACTGCTTTGTAAGACATCCTCCAGGACTAATATGCCTCACTATATGAGTGATGTCAAAAACTGCCTTTCACAAAGAGCCATTAAGGAGGGGGATATTTTACAAAGCAGGGTTTTCCCAGTTTAGCTATATAAACTAAGCCCAAAGTCAAGCCTGTCCAAGTAGAAAAGAGCTGAGGGACATACGTTTTGGATGATCCTCAACTTTAAAATATCCCACCAGGACTAATATCTCTCACTTTATGACTTCACAAAGAGTCACTGAGCATTAAATAGCTATGGAACCCTAAGTATTGCACTAAGTGATCACAATTAGTGCAGCAATAAAGATTCTATGATTCTATGGTTTAAAATGTTGAAGAGGAGTGAATTGACTTTAATAAATCATTTTTCTCACTTTAAAGAAAAATAATCTTTATTAAGCTAAATGTTAGTTGGTCAACACTGGTATGAGGTTGCCAGATCTGTTCATTGTATTAATGAACAAAATACACAGTTTGAGAGACTCTAGTCTTAACAGTGGTCCTACTCTCAGGTACACTCTTATGGCCACTGACATCTGACCAAAGCCTTTCACTGTTTAGGTGACTGTTAAAAAGATGCTGGTTCCTTGGATTTTTGGACTGTTTTGACAGACATATTGAGACAGCACCAACCATCTTCTGAGGTTGCCAGATTGGACAGGAACCTCTCCCTGACCTTATAACATATATCAGTTACACTTTATTTTAAAAATATGAAGAAAAAGCCCATTAAATAAACATAATTAATGCAATAGTACAACAAAGCAAATAATGAAGACGAAGAAGAAGGAGAATGAGGAGGAGGGGGAGAAGAAAAAGAAAAAGAGCCAGAACAACAACAACAGTTTTCAAGTCCATTAAGCTATTAAAATTAAACATCTTAAAATTAAACCATGTTTCTTTATTCTGACAGAATTTTAGAATATTCAGGATAATATCCCACAGTATATTCAGAAACTAAAACACTCAATAACAGGCCAGTTTAATGATCCAGGGCTCCAAACTCGTAGCAACTAAGCAATGACAGCTGCAGTTCTACTCCATGTAGAACAGATATGATGCTGTTTACATATTTTAAGTGCCTCCATCCAGCAGGGCCATTTGCATCAATTAAGGCTTGAGAGGTTTCCATCTCCGTCTCATCCCCACCGGCCGAGTCAATAACGAGCTTCTGCCGTAATGAGCCTCGAGTACTAGAATCGTGACGTGAATCGACCTGCTGTCCAGATCACAGGCCTGCGTTCAGGAGCTCCATATATTCACAGATCTGAAAACACCACAAAGGATTTCCACATGCTGTGTAATTCTGGCCTAGTATGGCTGAAAAATAAATCAATCAGCCCAAGTAGTGCAGCACACAGAGGCTAACAAGGACTATAAATAAACCAGGAAAACAATAGAGAAAACAAAAGGAGGACTGCGGGAGAAGAGAGAGGGACTATGACCGAGAGAGAAAGAGAGAGGGAGAGAGAGATAGAAACAGAGAGACAGACTAAAAGAGACAAAGGGAAACAGAGAGACAGACTAAGAGAGAGATGAAGAGACACTGAGAGTGAGAGACAGAGACTGAGAGAGAGAGAGAGATTGAGAGTGAGAGAGTGAGAGGGAGAGAGAGAGAAAGAAGTGAGACAGAGAGAGAATGAGAGAAACAAAGAGACAGAGACAAAGAAAGAAAACAAAGAGAAAGAGAGAGAGAAAGAGATGGCGAGAGAAAAATGGACATGAGCTTAAATAAGGCTCTTTCATAGTGATGCTCTGAACCAGATCCATGTCTCCGAGTGCTGGAAGCTGCTAACTGGGTCAGGGTGACAAGGCCTCCTCAGTACTTTCTCTTCTTTCTGTCATGGGCCCTGGACTGCAAGGGTCAGGAGGTCTGATGAGCCCATCAGAGCCCAGCACACAGCAGGCCAGTGTCACACAGAGACAGGCTCCATTGTCCAGCAAACGGGACAGAGTGACTGCAGACCTGTGCCCAGTTTACCACAACAACCACCGTACTGGATCACACTCTCCCAGTCTAAACCATCTTTAGCCCAAACTTCAACCCACTCCTAACTGGAAACGGCTGAGGAACGACAGAACCTGTCCTCATTTGTCCAGGAATGACTAAGAAGGTCTAATGTTGATGCCGCTATGACAAAAATAAAACAATCATCTTGGAAGTCAGTAGAGGTGGATCTAGGTAGAACATCACTACTTCATTACCAGGAAACACAACTCAATAATACTCAGCTGTCTTTCACAATTAGCCCACTGATAAATCAGGTTGGGGGGGGGGGTTGGGGGGGGGTCTCCAGGTGAAAGACTATAATCAATGGAAAACAGTCTGTCATTCTTCACAAACAAAAACTGATTCCAAAAGGTGCCTTGCTACAAAAAAATGTTTACGCTGTAGCTCACCTCTGTACTTAAGGACTGCAAAGCCTGTTAAATAAATACCACAAATGATAGATTTCCGGAACCGTTAGCGGGACCTTTTCTAATCCCATAATCCCATGAGCAGCGGGGGAATGCTGCGGCTAATCTGCATACCAAACCCTAGCCATCCCCTCTAATCGAAAACAAATCTCTTTTTCATCAATATAATGTCTCTTATTTACCACAATCTAAAAAAAAAAAAAAAATCCTCTCCTGAAATCAAAGGCTGTTTTGTTTCCCACTAATTCTTCAAATCATGTAAGGGACACTTTCAGAGGCTTAAGAATCTGAGGAATGGGAATAATGTTCACTGTTCAAGAATTAATTTTCATGAACGTCTGAACGTGACAAAAATAAAACAGCAGAGATGGATTTAAGGATAGAACATCACTACTCAGCCGGCTCAAGTTTCAGGCGGCGGAGCCCAAAAATACTTGGCGTCAGTATAAATTTGCCTCTTTTTTTGTACTCAGAAACCCAGCACTGCTCCAAAATCAACTTAAAAATCTCACACTGCATCCAATCAAGAAGACATTATCTGTTGCAATGGGAAACATGTTTACTCATTTATCATTAATAAGTTAATATAAAACGACTATCAAGCAGCACAAGCACCTAATAAGGTTCAAGACTGAAGATGGAGATTCTTTGTCACCTACATAGTTATAAAAGTACAACACGCAGTGAAACGAGACCGAGTTGACCCATGAGACAATAAAGGTGGAATTTTAATTAACTAATAGAGAAATCTGGAAATGCGAAATCTACACAGTGTGCAACTAGAACAGAATAGAATATCTATGTGCTGTAAAGTGCAGTGTGTTAGTTTGATGTTTTGAAGACAGGTTGGGTCCCATCACAGGGAAAAAACGGCGAAAAAGTTCCTCCACTGTAACCAGTTTAACAGTATAAAATACTGGGTATAAGATTGTACTGAGTAATACAAACCATGCACAATCCACACACATCCTTAGACAGGACTCATGAGGGCATCTGGCCCAGCAGACAACTCGGTCCGTCCCTACAAGGATCCCTTGTCCCCCGCGGGTAAGTTCAAGCAGGTTATAAATAAGCTCCCTATACTGAAATCTTTCGAAAAGGCATTCAGTCCTATCAACAAAACCTGAAATTACTCCGCGCCCGAAGCAGATGACAGTTCACTTGTGTCAGGGCTTGGGGCCCTTTCATAAATCACCGAACAAGAGTACAGTCACATGAACACAGTCAGGTGGCAGCGGTCCAGCAAAGACCAAAATGGCCCACCAGTTGCTCCCGAAAGCCACAAGAATGCCGTTGAACAGCAGTCCTGAAAGGAATCACTTATGAAAGGAATCGCTGTAACAAAGCTTCCCAAAAATATAGACTTTTCAGCTATGATGATATGAGGTCCTCTACTAAACTAGATCACCTGGACTGCTTAAAGGAGCTTGAGGGATACACTCAAAAGAGATCACTCCACTTCTCACTGGCACACAGTTCAGAAAAGAATGGATTTCAAAGCATTACTCATTGTGCGCAAGTCACTCAATGGTTTGGACCCAAAAATACATCTCTGATATGTTTGATGTTGATAAACCTGGTAGGTCTCAGATCTGCAGGAGCTGATCAGGTAGTGGTGAAGGATCTGAAACTAAACCTGGTGAAACTTTAGTGTTTATCCACTATGCTGTCCAACCAACTGACCATCAATGTCAGATCGGCACCGACTGGAGCTTTAAAAAACTGCAGAAACTTTAGAATATCTGCATTTGCATTGCCCTTTTAATCATTTATTGATTTTCAATGCATTCTTCTATTTTTAATACCGTTTTACTTACCACTATTTTCCTTATTCTTATTCGTGCTGTACAGCACATTTAATGACCTTTAAAAATGGGCTGTATAAATAAACTTGACTCAACTCCTCTGACCTCTTCAGTGAAGTTGGCAGAATGACGGCAGGAACAGATAGCAGAGGTACATACTTTGTTCCACCTCTTAAAGATCTGTGGACCGTATGAGGCAATGCTCACATGGAGCCGGGCGGTGAGATTAACATTGAGCCCACAAGCACTCAAAGCCTTCTGTCCCTCATGGAGTCCAGAGAGACATCTGTAATCTTCAGCAATCCTGAGGGAGATAAAGAGCAGTAACTCGGGCCCTGTCTTTGTGTTCATACACTTCCACACTCTGAAAAGCTTTTTAGCAGCACAGCACACCACACCCATTCACTCATACAGGATTAGCTCATCACAGGACAAAAAAAGCCTTCAGCATTTAGTACTGCCGGTTCCTTAAACGCTGCCGTGTCTTCCAGTGTAGCCGTTTAAACTTGACCGGGGAAAGGACGCCTTGAGCCACAGAGATGGAGAAGCAGAGAAGTCCAACTGGAATTGTGACAATGCTCTGTCTTTTTGTGGTTCCCCACCCCTCGCCCCCCCTCCGCCCCCTGACTGGCCTACATACTGCTAAGGGTTATTTGAGAATCACAGAATAAAGGAAGGAAACCAAGCTAAAATGTTTGGCGGAGGAAACCGATACAATATTTAAACACTGGCGCTGACTGGGTCGGTCCGTGGCTAGTCAGAAGGTTGGCCGCGACCCAAAAAATCAACAGCGGGTCCAGATCTTCCGAGCTTTCACAAAAGATCTGGTTGAGATCTCAGCGAGGCACTACTGTTACATGCCGATTGCGGATAAATGGTTCCATATGAGCCTCCGCCGCTGCCAAGTGGCTGTTCGTGAAGCGCGTTAACCCAGTTTTCACAGCAGATCCAGAACCTCATTGCAGACAAACACCAAAGGCGGTCCAAAGAGCCATTAGCAGCAATGGCTTGAGCAGACCGGGTCATGACTCATTTGAGAAGCTGAGCAAATAAACTGGATCGGATTGCACATGTTCTCCTACGCCACATTCGCCAGCGTTAGTGTCCCCAAGATACCACTGGCACATAAATGCTCAGCATAAAATCCGCAAGAACTCAGCTCACATCCTCATTCTGTCCTTCACTTGCTCCACTGACAAATATGGGAATCAAGGTCACAACTGAATGTGTGTATTTAACCCTTAGAACTCAGCATCAGTGAAATCAGCATCAGTAAACTCTGATTTCAGTAAATATAACCAGTGTAAAACAGTCTAGAACCAGTATTTGTTCTCCTACACGCTCGCTGTTTACTGCTCTTTCTCTCGGCGCGCCGCCACTCGGCCACTCTCATGAGCCCCTCCCTCTGAGGGTCTGCCCCACCCACTTGTGGGCGGAGACTATCCAGAAAGGTCTCCCAGGTTCAAAGATCTTGTGTTATTTTTCCTGTTTGTTTCTAAGACCTAAAATAAAAGAAATGTGTTCGTTTTTGCTCATTATGAGCATTTGAGTGTGACACACCATTTTTAAAACACCAGTAGTGGTTATTATTATTACTTTTATTTAAATTACAATAACTTTGGTTCTATGTGACACAAGAACACCAACCAAAGCTCAGCATGACGTCTGACACCTCGAGCATCAACACAAACCAGTG
This sequence comes from Bryconaethiops microstoma, assembly GCA_037577275.1. Classification (NCBI taxonomy): domain Eukaryota; kingdom Metazoa; phylum Chordata; class Actinopteri; order Characiformes; family Alestidae; genus Bryconaethiops; species Bryconaethiops microstoma. The sequence continues at coordinate 10,949 of JBBJLS010031347.1, forward strand.
GAACTTCCATAAAAGGAGTTGTTTAGCCGTAAGATGACAATTTACCATTTGTTGCGCTTCCAGAACAGATCCGAACTGCTCTTGTTCTAAGGGTTAGGCAATCCATGAATAACAGGTGAGCTTGCACTGTATAAAAATGGTGAAATAGAAACCGCATGTCAGATCGTGGCAGGTGTTAATGGGGGTATTAGGGGCCAAATTCTGCCACAGTTCCAAGCAAGACATTAAAAAGGTAACCGCCGCTTCACTGCAGACTTTAATAGCGACTTTGGTGGCTTCCCGCAGATCACCAAAACTGCCTCCTCTGCTCTTAAAATAGGTGGGAGGGCAGAAGCGTTTGGCCAAAAGCCAGGATTTCTGTAAATGAATGGCCTGTATGCTGTTGCTGTAAGGAAATACAGTATATACAGCCTGACATTACATAGCTTGTATCCATGGGGCCTATAGGGACCACATACCCAGGAGTGCTAGAGGATATGAGGGTATGACAGGTCTATCATGACTGTCAGAAAATACAACACAGTCTTTGCCCAGTAACTGGTTTTCTTTGAACATGTTATGTTTAATGTCTTTCCATTTACCATCTATCCATGTCCTACATGAGTCTAAATATGCTGTGCGATGTCAAAACATTCTGTAGCAGTGTTTTTCTTTCCTTTCATGCTCGATAAATCTTCAGCCTTCCACACATAGAATGTCTTTCGTCACTAGACTTTATTCAGGCATTGTTAAAAACAAAAAAGACAAAACCTGTTATTGTTATTAATAATATACCTCTAATAGACTACAGTAACAACAGAAAGTGAGCTTTAAGTTACTTTAAAAACAGGTGAATTGCCAGTTAATTGTGCAATATTAAACTTAAGTTAAAGATTTTTTGTTAAGAGTTTTTGTTATTGCACAGCAATTTATACTACAAGTACACAACTGTCAAGCTGAGCAGTGACTGTGTGGCATTTCCACTTTTTCACTGCGCTAAAAGTACTAGTAGTAATAAGGCTGGGACATGCTTTTATCCCAAACTGCTTTATCGTATTAACATCAGGCTAAATCAAGCCCTCTTTCTAAAGAGCTACTTCTACTTCAGAATCAGATCAATTTTGAAGATGCAGTTGTTTTATATACATGATTCCAGAGCTAAAGCCCGATTTAGCTTATCTGAGCAGTATCCACTTTCATCACATGCATGGTTCTGTGAATTTGAGATTCTCCGAATGTAGAGCTCGCGCTGCGCCGCTACACTCAGCCCAAGATGAAACACGCCCATGAAACCCTGATCTCCACCAGCAATCCCTAAACTTGCTCTGCTCCAGCAAAACTGTGTTCGGGTGTTAACTGATGAGTCCTGTGAAAATGTAGGTCAAGGGGAGTGGGAATGGAGTCATCGTAGTTTCTTTCTCTGCTTGTTCAGAGTGGAAGCGCTGGCTCATGTTTCGGCATTAGAGAGTCACGGCTACACCAACTGTTCGCAGTCTGGCATCTGTTTGTCAAGTTTCTGCCTTGCATTTATTCAACAGACATTTCCAAACATCTAAAATCTCATCTGGCAGGCACAAGGACAACCAGAGGATCAGAGAACAAAGCAGTAATGTTCATCTTGCCCATATTATATCAGATAAAGATGGTTAAAGAGACCATTTCCAGCAAACAGTGAATGTGAACATGGCAAGAAATGACCCGTCTTCTATAAACTAAAATATAAGAGAGGAGCACGAGAACATTTCTGAAACATCGAGCTGCCACTCTGAAAATCAAATTTACTTGAAAAGTGAACCACCCATGGCATACCATTTAAACCATTTTATGGTGCTTAGTGAATGGCACTGTTGGTCGTAAACACTGGGTGTGAATTGATTAAAGAGAGGAAACACACAAAGGCCTTGCACAAGTTAAGTCGATTCATACCGTTTCCTCCTGACTCACAGGACTGTGACACTTTAACTGACTCATAATATGCGCAACTAAATACATGCACTTAGCGCAAGTTACAAGCAAACCATTCACTGCAGGTATGAAGCAAATGTAAGCAATGCTTTCCGCAAATAGGCAGGGTGTCTAAATGCTGAGGTGAAAAATTCCCTTTATTAAATCTTATTTTTTCATCTTAACAGGTCCACTGAGATTTCAGTAGTGGTGGTCTGAAAAGACCAATTGGCCACGACTACTTTGAGGAAAAGGTTTATTAAAAGAAAAAGTTTATTGGAACTTATGGAGTGAGCTGATTTATTTCATGACAACATTTATCACGTTTTAATTACTATGTAGTCTAAACTAATAATAGTAATAATAGTACTAGTACAATAGCGATAGCGATCTTTGTACATCTGTGACCTATAATGATGTCATAGTGGATTACATTGTTTAAAATGTTGAAATGGGTCATGAGTTTTGAGCATATCTTAGAGAGTGACCTCCATTGCAAACCAATACTGCAATACAGCAACAAGTGTGACCTCATCTTATTACCCAATACCTTCCCAATAACTAGATGAACTAATCCAGGTTCACTCTCACCTCTAAACAAACTCAAGAGTACATCTGATCTGAGCCAAACTGAGACTGGAGGCTTGTTTCAGTTTAACAACTATAGAAAGAAGCCTATTAATAGGACCTGTGGAAAAGTGACTTTATACGGACCAGACTATTATACAAAACAAGGGCAGGACACCATAATTCCACAGCCTGTCACTGACGTAGACGCTAATATGCACCTCGTCTATATAAACGTCACAAAAGTTGACTAGTTAACCTGTACGGTTTCATGAAAGCACTTACCCCACAATTAAAACAAAGTAAATGCGGAGCAATTACTTCCAGGAGAGATCAAAGTCATTTAACGACTTGGAAAACACAGATTTCTCATTAGGCTCCTTCACTAATGGCTATCAGCAGCTACGCTGTACTGAAGAACAATATAATACAAGCTTAAACATAATTTTCTATTCTTTTGCCTTTGAATGGTACAACTGATTAAAGCCCTGGTTGGCTGAGCAGAGCCGATTATGGTTTGTATCTCAGCTATGGCATGTACCACAGAACAGAACTGTGAAGGTCTTTTTATACTTCTGCAAAGAGGCCCATAAATGTATCGGCGTCAAAATGCAGAGAAGGTGGTCAGGAGCTGGACGAGACCCAAACCAAGCAATAATAGATCCAAACCAGAACCAGCACTTCGAGGAATGGCTGGCAAAAAAGCTGCAACGTGAAGTGAGTATAAAAAACAAGACATTCTTCTTTGTTGTACCTTAATTATGTTCATTAATTAATTCTTGTGCCATGAGCCACCCTCATTTCTTTATATTTTGCTTCGTATCACATTGTTGATACAAAAATACTTTTTATGCCTGTCAATCTGTCTTATTTTTGGCATACTTAGATCAAATGAAAGAAACGGGAACAAATGTTTTACTGTGAGAGACTGCAAAGTGCTTAAAGATACAAGGAGCCTAGACAAAGGAGTTCTAACCACTCAGCATTCAGCACCACCAGTATACTGATCACCGCCTGATCATCTGGAATCATCTGCTCC
>JBBJLS010031357.1:0-14475 GCA_037577275.1 Bryconaethiops microstoma
ACACACACACACACACACACACACACACACACACACACACACACACACACACACACACACACACACACACTCAACAGCCCAAACACCCAAGAGCCCAAAGACAAACAAATGGGCTTGGGCTTCCCTGCATTCTTTCCATGCGCCCAGACAGACTAACCCAGATGGCAGCTACCGCAGAGGGAAGTCCCCTCACGAGAGAGGGAGGGAGGAAAAGGGAGTTAGAGAAGAAAGAAGAGCCTCTATGGTGGAAAGATAGAAAGAAGAGGAGCATTGACTCCTTGCTGGCTTTTTCCATTTGCCATGATGACATCAGAGTGGACAATCGTTTAACGAGTTAAAGCTATTGAAAAGTAGCAATGTCTTGAAAGAGATCACAAGTACAGTGTGCTGGACTGCTTGTCTAACTGTGGTAACTGTGATAGTTCAGTTAAAGCTGACAGTGTTGAGAGGTACTGAAACATATTTCATGTTATTATGAATGAATAATCTTAAAAAGGGCCCGAAAATTCATATAAAAAGGACCATCATACTTTGTTTCCCACTGTAAAGCCTATTTTACACTAGACATGGTGATTGACACAGTATATCACGCCACACTGTGGCAGCGACACACGCGTGAAGTGCTGAAATATGCTGCATCCTTGCAGTTTCTACTAAGTGAATCAATTCTGGTGTAAAATCAGCATAAGGAAAAAGTGTAGGACATTTTAAATTACTGTCACTGTCAGAGAAAAAAATGTCATCTCTACTTTCTCATCTCCACATTTTACATCAGTTGAAAACCATCTGACCACCTAAATTAATGATAGAAATTGTCCGGAATTACTTATGACTTATATAAAGTAAGGATGTTTTTTATTCTCCTGTAAATTCACGATTTTGGAGATGCAAGTTATGATTGCGTTTTCATCGTACAAAATGCTAAGTAATCAAAGCTAATTCATCCAGAAGGACTGTTTTAATAAATGTAATAACTAATATTAAATCAGTTTTGATCAGTTAGTCATGAAATTCCTACAGTCAACTTTTAGACAGAATGTCTAGCATATGAAATGTAATAACTCTACAGATATATCTGTTTTGCCATATTCTAACATTATGCACTTGTGTGTGGTTACGAGTTATCAGGTTTCTTGTTCGAATAAATAACAGGATTTCCTTTCATAACGGTTTTGGGGTCATTAGCTACATTTCAATGTCAGTGTTCTTTAGATTACATTGCATATTGATCATCTGATCATCTGATGTTACCTGCTCATTAGCATTGCATGATTAACCTTTACAGCACTTCTTATTATCAGTATTCATTTAACCTTCATTCACTTCTGAGGTAGCCAGATCCAAGGCCGTGCTCTAAAAACTTCACTGCAAATTCCATTTGCATGAATAGCTATGATTCACTAGAGACCCAGACCTGAACCTCACCAAACAGTCTCATACTCACTACATCACGACCCAATGCTGCTTGTGACAGCCATCGTCTGAGATATCAAAAACAGGTCATTAAGAAAGGAAACATAGCAGAGAGGCAACACACATGAGCAAACTCATGGTGAGGTGAGTGTGTTGGAGCAAACTGATGAATAAGATTGATGAATAGATGGTTAACTGTGTGTATGTGTGTGTGTGTGTGTGTGTGTGTGTGTGTGTGTGTGTGTGTGTGCGCACGCGCATGTGTTGTATGTGCACAGAAACAGTAGCTCATTTCTACAGAGTGAGAGACATTGCTACTGCTAAATAAGTCACCATCCAAGTACTCGGTGTACTTGGATGGTGGCTTATTTAGCATTAGCAATGTCTCTCACTCTGTAGAAATGAGCTAATACAGGTAGTTGGGATTATGGCCTTACCAGTGTATTGACTGACCAGTGAAATCAAATGATATGGTTCCACTATTTTTTTTTATTTTTCCAAAAAACCCTACTACTCTATTTTCAAAGAATGTGGTCCTGGGAAGGACACTGAGGAATGAAGACTAACCCATCTGGTTTGATCCCACAGATGAGCTACTGTAGCACAGCACAGCACAGTGCATTGCTGTAAAAGTGAATGCTGGCTTTTACAGAATGGAACTGTGGTGTAATTCTGCAAACATGAGTAGCTTAGACATACCAGATGATATTACTGTTTGGCTATTTATGAGGGTGATGGCATGAGAGAAGAAACGTTCCTATGTCTGGTAGTCTTGGTATAAAGGGTTCTGTCGAGTCTGCCAGAAGCGAACGAATTGAGAAAGCTTGTGCTCAGGGTCTGAGGAATCTGTAATGACTTTGCCTGGGTCTTGAAGAGTACAGTTCCTTGATGGTGGGCAGGGGAACACCAATGGTTTTATCAGCTGTCCTTACTGCTTGCTGCCGTCTGGTCCTGTCCTGTTGTGATGCTGTGCTGAACCAGGCCATGAGGGATACGCACAGAACAGTTTTAACGATTGTGGTGTAGAACTGATTGTAGAACTGATTGTAGAATTGGCAGACCAAATTTCCTCATTTGCCACAGAAGGTACATCCTCTGCTTGGCCTTTTTGAGGATGGAGATGATGTCAGTCTTCCACTTCAAGTCTTGGAACATGGTAGTTTGCTAGATACTTCACAGGGCTTTTGGATGCTGTGAAGGGATGCAGTGCAGAGGGGTGTCTCCTAAAGCACATACTAAGTTCTACGTTGTACTGAGTACATATTTAGACTCTTGGATAAGTTAGATGGGTCCTAAGATGAGTCCGATGGGTGGTGGTGGTCTAGTGGGTAGGATACTTGCCTCTGGGCCAAGAGCTCATGGGTTTGAATCCTACCTTCAGAATACCACCACTGGGTTCCTGAGCAAGACCCTTAACCCCAAGTTGCTCCAGGGAGACTGTCCCCTGTAGTTAGGGAATGGAAGCATCTGCTACATGCCGTAAAAAAAATATCATTAGCACCTTCTTGAAGGTGCAGGGGTCTTGATTGGTGTAGCAGGACAGGAGGAGTAGAGAAAGGACACATCTCTGGGAGAACCAGTGCTGACTGTACTAGAAATGACTTCCCCAGCCTCACCTGGTGTTTCTTGCCAGCCATGAAGCTGATGATCCACTGACAGATGGCAGGCATACCTGGAGGAGATGATAGTGTTAAACACCGAGCTAAAGTCCACAAACATGACGCTTGTGGATGTCCCTGGGCAGTCAGGTTTATGGCTGTATCACCCACTGACCTGTTTGCCTGGTAGGCAAACAGCAGGGGGGCAGCAGGTATTCTGTCATGTCTGCCCTTATAGTTTTATAGAGAATGTACAATGATCTCAGCCATTTTTGAGAGTGCAGTTAAGCAGTGAGACCTTTTTCCCCTTTATATTTCTTTACAATTATACATGATTTCCCTCCACAAACCTTTGAACTAATTATATCAGACTATAGCTCAGGTAGTCAGTTTCATGGGGCAGCCTTCAGATTTTAATTGGGTGATTGGCAAATGAGATGTAAAGTCATGAAAATTTTTGCTTTGAAATTTGAATGAGCCAACTGGAAAGAGTTAAAACTAAAAAGTTTAAAGGAAAATTTCACTGTTTGGTGCTAAAAATGAAAAACCGAATACTTTTTTATTTTAGCACCTGTGTTGAAATTCAGTGTTGAATTTCCATATGGGTACAGCCCGGTAGAAATATAGATACAGCGGAAATGAAAGAAAATACAGTTGCCATGTGTTCTTGCACTAATTTCTGTGTTTACTTTGTGTATTTACACTTGATTGAGTGCTTAATTGCCAGACTTGACACTTTGTTCCAAAACCAAAAAAGAAGGGCTTTTTTTGTGCTGGATAGAACATTACAATGGGAATGAAGTTGTGTCAGGCCAGCTGTGATTTGACATTTATCTGAAATGTTTCCTATTGAATTGCCTCCCTCCTTCACTTTACCCAGCTCTGCTGGTATTGGCAATTTGATCCCCACCCTTGCATGCATCAATGTGGGGTTGTGGATAAATATAAGGTAGTTTTGTGCTTGTAAGTTTTTTTAAGGTCACTGCAACAAGCAGGACCACTTTTTCAAGGTAATTCAAAGAATAGGTTTGTCATTACACACATGCACAGATACAGCGTTCACTCAAATGATGAAAAATGTTTTCTCAGCTCTATGGATTTTAGTCCAACCCCCCACCAGTTTACAGATAGTAAGGGTGGAACGGGCCAATGCTTTATTCAAATCAATTAGAAACTCAGCAGTGTGTGGAAACAGAATTAGGAGCAACCAATGGCTCTTGATGCAGTGTGTGTGTGTGTGTGTGTGTGTGTGTGTGTGTACTTTGTGTGTGTGTGTGTACTTTGTGTGTGTGTGTGTGTACTTTGTGTGTGTGTGTTTGTAAAGAGCGTCTTGAGTGATGGTGTGTTTGCAGAGAGGAAAAGAACTGAAACAGATGAGATTACTATGTCAGAGGACAGAGTGCGAAAGAAAGAGATGAAATTATTTTTCAGGGATTTTGCATAAATGGCTTAAAGTCGAGTTATGAAGGGTTTTGTGTGATGAATTAATGAATGCGTATGTTTAGCCACCAAGCTGACTGTTGGCTGCCAGACAACATCAGACAGTTGGTGAGCCGACCTTTGCTTGTAGTTAGTGCAGTGTGTATGGCACCATTAGCTCTGGTCAGCAATGCAGGAAAACAGCACTCTTAAGAGGACACACACAGAGTAGCCTTTTCTCAGTGCCAGCGTAGCAATGTTTGATCACTAGGAGTTTTTTTTACCCAGTTTCCTTCCAAATTCAGCAATAGTGTCCAGTTCCACCTGTTTACTAAGTCTATTCACAAAGCCACCAATCTTTGAGGATAGAGGCTAGCACATACGCCCCCAGATCTGACAGGACACACATAGGAGAGACCACTAACTGCTAATTCTATTTTGTTAGCTAACAGATGCCCACACTGCCTAGTAAGACACTGAGTGATGGGGAGAAGGATGACCATCCTACCCATCCAGAGACAGCAAGGCCATGCGGATCAAATTCTCTGAAACAGTTGCACCAAAGGAATGGGCATTTTGTCCAACAAGAAGAACATAATATTGTTATGAGTTCACATGGACACATGAGCTCTAAAGCACACTAACTTTTGTCTTAAAGTAGATCTTTTGTCCAACCTAGCACCAAGCTAAAAGTAGTTTACTTTCACACCGCAAGTTTAGATTAAACACAGACATTTAAAGGTTGTTGTACATTCAAACAATATATTGTTTACTGCTGTGTGCTGCAGTTTTACAGTTTTGGAATGTCAGCTCTGACAAGTCAGCTGCTGTCTTTCACAGCTTGTATCAATATTTTCATGTCAGACATGATTCTCAACAAAGAATCATCAGGAATTATAGTAAGAGTATTCGAGTCTCTGTCCCCATCCCTAGAGCAGATTGTCACAGGAGACTGGAGGCGATCATCAATTGGACAAAGTTGGTGCTAGTTCGTCAGCATTTGCATGGTGTGTTCCTGGATTTTGTGTGTGTTTGCACATGTTTTTTGTGACATTATTTCTGAGCATTTCTTATTATGCTTCCAGTCGAATACAACTATCAGGTATCTGCCCAAACACTAAGCACCACAGATATCACTCATGTCCTTGTTTGCTCTTTTGGTCAAGAGGAAGGTTTTTTATAAATATTTGTCTATTCTCAGTCTTCGGAACGGTGAAATCTGTGTGATGTTGAAAGCAGCGGAAAAAGACAACTCATGGTCATGTGCTGGATTTATTCTCTTCTTGTTCTCTCGCTCTGTGTGTGTGTGTGTGTGTGTGTGTGTGTGTGTATGTGTGTGTGTGTGTGTGCTGGTAAAGATTTATCTTAAGCCATATCCAGGCTGATGGTGTTGCTCGCTGACTGACAGAGCCTACATTAGTGAAGCATGTGCAGTTAGCAAGCTAACATGTTTACCCCACAACTGTTTGAAAGCTGAATGAAGCAGAAGTAGCAGCAGCAGATGTCTCGCAGAGTAAGCAGGGATGGGAAATTTTAATAACACACACTCACACACACTTCTCTCCTTACCCCAGTCAAGAAATTTTAAACCCTGTCACATCTGTGTCTCTGTAATTTTCATCTTGTTTTCATAGATGTAACTCCCCGCAGGTCTTGCAGCTCAAATGTTGCTCTTGGATGGCTCAGGAAACGCCTTAAGAGAAATACAGTAGCATTAGAAGAACGACATGAGATACAGACAAAATGTGGCCCAGATAGAAAATTATTATAGCTACTCACAGCATCAAAACTGAGAAAGCTGAGAGAGAGTCTGATATGGGAATTATGACTGAATTCCTGTAATATACCCAGTATTTGGGTGCGTCCTTAGCCCTCGGCTCTTCACGCTTCTGACACATGACTTCTCAGCAGGGTCCAGCTTGAACCAGATCATCAAATTTGCATCTGACATGACGATAGTGGGTCTCATCAGGAACGATCATGTCTCAGCTTACACAGAGGAGGTGACAAGACCGGCTGCCTGGTGCAAGTATAACAATCTCTGTCTTAATGTTGACAAGGAAGAAGAGATCATAATAGACTTCAGAAAATCCAGAACGGCCCACTCACATCTCACCATTCACGTCACTGTTATTGAGAGGGTAAAAAACACCAAGTTCCTTGGCTTCCACATCACGGATGACCCCTGTTGGTCCTTCAACTCCACCTCCACAGCCAAGAGGACTCATCATACTTTCTGCAGAGACTGAAGAGAGTGAGCCTCCCCTCACCTATACTCACCACATTCTACAGAAGTACCATGAAAAGGCTGCTGTCCCGCAGCATCACTGTCTGGTACGAGAAACTGCAGTGTTTCAGACTGTAACATACTGCACTGGATGGTGAGAGCAGTGGAGAAGGTAATCGGTTCCTACCTCCCCTGAAAGAAATTTAACAGACCTGCTACCATAACAGAGCCAGTTACATTGTGAAATACCAGACTTTTCTGTCTTCTACCATCTGGCAAACAGTAGCAAAACCTCTGGTCTAGCTCTGCAATATTGTAAATTTCATATTGCAGACCCCCAGAACTCTGAATGTACATAAATGTCTTGCCCGTGCCTAACCAAGTGCCATGCCAGTGTACGGCCCCACTTTAGACTTTGTTTACCTCTAATATTACACTCTGGACTTTCACTGGCACCTGCACTTTACTTTAATTTCTGTTTACTGCCACATCAGGATCCTGAGATCCTGTTATTTGATAATCTGTCATTTACATTCACTCAATGTGGTTCAGTGCTGCTCTTGTGTGATGTCATAATTATGGTGAAATATTATTCATTGTTGATGGTTTACATGCCTCTCACACTGAATTGTTACACTGCTGTATTGTGTGTTGTCTCAGATTTACAGCCCATGCGCACCACACTGTTACACTGCAGTATTGTGTATTTATTGTATTGCATTCCTTGAACTTTGTTCAGTATCTTTGTTCAGTGCCTCCTGGACAATATCATAATTATGGTGCAATAGTAGTCACCCTAGAAGGTTTACATCCTCTTCCAACTATACTCTTACATTGTTATGGTATCTACTGTATTTCCCCTGTTGTATCGCGCACTTGAAATTTTGCTGTATGTTCCACCGTGTAGAAACATTGTCTTATCACACTATTTACATGTACACAGCTGCTGATGATAATAAAGTAACCTTTAACCTTAGAAAGTGTCTTTGTCTTTTTCAACAAAATTCTCCTTTATTTTTCCATCTGATCTCACTGTCTAGGAGAAACTACAGTGGTATTAAACTACAGTGGTATTACAGAGCTCTCTTTTTTTATTTTTCTTTCCTGGGACCAGTGCCAGGCATTGAGAAATACTGAAGCCTAGAGCCTGGAGAACCTGACTCCACAATTATTGGTAAATATAGTCCCAAAAAATCATGAAAAAATGTCTTTGTGGTTACCTCAATCCCACACGGAACATACAAATGAACAAACAAAAAGCAAACAAATGCGTTTTCAACAATACCACATGTATCACAATTACTGGCACCCCTTCATTAAGTCCTTTCTCCAAACACTCTCTGCCAACACAGTAATGAGTCTTCTCCTGCTATGTTTGATGAGAGTAAGGAGCAAGCAATCAGAGACGACTCTTCAATAAAATGGTTCTCCAAGTCCTCTAGGGTTGTAGGTGATCCCTTTAGTGCTCTCTTCAGCTCCCCATAGATTTGCAGTGGGATTAAAGTAAGGGGACTGGCATGGCCATCTATTAGAATGTTTTGAATCACTGTCCTGCTGAAAGACTTTTTGAGCAGAGACACTGAATTGTTTTTTTTGGTTCTTCTTTAAAAATCCCTTGCTACTTGAGGGCATCCTGTATCAAGGTTCCCAGAACTTTTGACCTTCTTTTTACACCAAGCCTCGAGTATTTGTCACTTTTTTTTGTCTCGTCTGACTATAGAACACGGTTCCAGTAGTGTCTATCAAGCAGGATTTCATCCTGCATGTCTTCCAAAACATTTGTCGGCATGAAAGCTGTCCTCTTCGGAGAATTTTCCATCCTTCTCACTGGAGGATGCAAAATGAACCTTTCTTCAGGTTTATAAGCCTTTCTTCGGGCTTTATAAAAAACAAACTATGTTTGTATTTCATAAATCTGATGGCTAATAGCCTGACTTCTTCCTAAACTAGAAAAAAACACTTTCAACCAAAGTCTTGAGCTCAAAACAAACTTTAGTGTGCTTCAGTGTTGTTCTCTAAAAGGTGTTATTGCACACATGAGAAGACTCATTGTTAGACTCATGCCATATCACAATTTTCTGTCAATATCACAATTTTCTGTCTTTCAATGAGTCTTTAGGCTTTTATGTGATACTACAGTTACATTCTGTAATGATGTGAGGGTTGAGGCAATCAGGATGTAATCACAGGATCCAGAAGGTTTAGTGCCAAAGAACAAGTAACAAAAACACAAAGAAAAACAAGGGGTACATGAAAACACGAGAAAATACAAAAACAAGATTGTTCAAGGGATAACAAGAACAAGAACAGAGCCGAAGCAAAGGGGAAAATGAACAGGTTTAACAAAAAATACAAGAAAACCAGCATTAGAACTAGAAACTGGCATTAGAAAGAATCCACAAACACACACTGAAATACAATGGGTATTTATTTTAACTAAGGAAATGAGAACACCTGGGCAGGGGAGGAGACCGGAACTAGATGAGGTGAACAGAATAACAAGGGGGCGGGGCTAAGACAGGGCTAAGGCGGGGACCAAAACTAGCTCACATGGAATAGGCACATGGAGAACGTAACACACCAGAAAACAGGGGAAAGACAGAACATTATAAAAAAGCCAAAAAACAAGGAAAGGACAGGGAGAACGCTACACTTCCAGCTTTCTCATCCAGCTTTGTGACTTCCAGCTTTCTCTGCTGTCTTTCTCGCATTTTTCATCAAAGGTTTAAAGAGATAAAACAAGAAACCTCTAAAGTTGTTGAAGGTAAATTAGAAAAAAGAAAGGCTAATCTCTTTTTGGTCTCTGAGGAGTAGCTAATGAGCGAGTGCATTTATCATTCAGCTGTGCTCAACATCTCAATCAGACCGTGGTGGGAGCGGAGAAGTAAGCAAATGCTGAGGTGTGTGTGTGAACATGTCTCAATTCCTATCATGATGGCTGTAGCAGATCTGTACTGTGTAAGAAAGATGTGGAGGATATTTGCACGGGCTCATCAAGAATGCATTCTCTACATCAGAGTGAAATAAAAGGAAGAATGAACGCTTGAATTAACGTTTCTTTTTTTTTTTCAACAAACAGCACATAAAAATGAAGTCATATTTATACTGAAAGATGTTATATTATTATGTGAAATATTACATTTATTATATGAAAAATGAAATCACCTCGTATTTATACTATAGTGAAACCAGGTCATGGTTTAAAATTTTGGTGAATTTATAATCACCAAGAAGAGTAAAGTGTTAGTTAAATTGTATTTTTCATAAATTTGATGGCTTCTCAACAGCCTGAACTTAAACTATTAAGTATTGAAAAAATGACTTTCAAACAGATTTCTAAACAAACATTACTCTCATTGTCTGTAAGACTTGTGACATGTAATTGAGTCTCAATTAGCACAATTATGTGTAATGTTTCAGCTGACTCTGCTGACCCAGCTTTAGCAGTTTTCAGTCATGATTATAAAATGACTGAAAAGCTGCATAACATGGATGGATTTATAATAAAAATTAATTTAAAAAACATGTGTCTCAAACTAAACTTGCCCCATTATTGGGAGACAGCAAGATCAGTCCCCGGTGATGCCAGAGCCATCTGAAGCTGAGACACTTAGGCCTTGCCCACATGTCTGAATAGGGCGTTTTTTCCACTGATTGACCGTGTTTAAGAAATGCTGGCATTGCAGTGTTACAGCATAGAGGTGCGGGTATACATTTGAGAGTTTCTTGCGGGAGTGGGCGGGAATAGAGAGATGTGTTCTCTGGACTCCTGCAAACTATACATTTACAATGAATACATTTTGTTTTTATGTGGGGAACAACATATGTGTTAGGCGACCTATCCTGCTGATGTTTGCGTTGCGCAGTGTCATGGCGCACATGGGTGCTTGGAGTCAGATTTCTCTCATTTTGACTGTGAAATGTTTCTATTGAGACTGTTTAGATTAAATTCAGGGCTGTAGCTTAGTTAGAAACGTTGTTGGTTGTATTTTTTGTGGAAAACTGGTTAGCCAAATCTACCCTTATATAAAAGACATCTTTAATTCACAGCCGGAGTCATGCCCACATAATATAGCCTATGTTTCATAAATTCCTGTATGTCAGGCAACAAAAAATTTGATACCTTATTTAATTTTTATAAGTCAAGATATTATAGCATTTAAAATGTGTCCGGTATTTTTGGCCCACCATATACTCCACCAGCCTTGCTTGCGGGATTCAGCAGGCGGGAGCGGGACAAACCATAACAGAAGTGGGCGGGAGTGGATCAAAATATTACACATTTCTGCGGGAGTGGGACAGAAACGTGTGGTAGCAGGATGAAAAATCAGTCCCGCGTAGTCCCACCAAAAAAAGACTACTCAAGTGAAGTACAGGTACTCAAAAACTGTACTTAAGTACAGTACTCAAGTAAATGTACTTCGTTACTGTCCACCTCTGGCTGGATCCAAGTTTCAGTGCAGAACTATCCACAAAGACGAGCAACATGTAAACACTTTGGACAGAATAATTATTGCCCCCACAGGTAAATACACGAAACTACAAACTGGTCTGTAGGCTGCCGTCAATCAAGCTACAAGACGCAACAAATACATGTTGCGCGTTCATTTATCCTAACGTCTGTGTGGACGAAACCTTAAAGAGAACTCAGCACAGTGCTGTCCACAACTGGTGTCTGTATGCTGGCATAATAGATTTAATGGTTAATGCTTTCCTCAGTGATGTTAGTGATGTTACATTAGGGGGAAAAGATGTGGTGGTGCTTCATATGACTTGCAGGAAGCAGTACTAGCCTTTACCCTGAAATGTCTTCTTATTGTGGTAGTGCTAGCTAATAGGTGGAATGCATTAGGAAGAAAATGAGGGAAAAGTGTTTTAATAAAAACTAATTCAAATGTTCAGGAACTGGAAAAATCTCCAGATATTTGAAACTAATATATTAAAGGTCACAATGAAAATACAAAGACTAAAAGGAGGTTGCTCTTTCTCTTGGAGTGTAGTTGAGCAAAAGTATACCCTTTCAGTAATACTCAGGTAAAGTACAGATCTTTCGAAAACTACTTAAGCACAGTAACAAAGTATGTTCCGCCTTTGGTTTCCCTATCATCCTGAGAACATTCTATCCGTACTAAATGAATACATGGTCTCACACACTGACTTAGCAGTGCTCCCCTGTACTGTGTGTGACACCCTATAAGTGGTTGATTACAGTGGTGAGGGATCACTGTGGGATTATATGGACGTTATCTCTGTAAGAGCCTGGATGCTTATACTCGGAAAGGTATTCGAGCAGAGGCAATCTGTCTATTCCCACCGCTCCGTCGCTCTCTGCTTTGTGAGCACCGCGCTGTCCGTGAATTGATATTCCATGCATGGAAAACCTTCCTCTGTTCTCACCTACCATATCAAATTACGCCGTTGTTCAGAATGTTGAATGGCAGTGTGTCAAAATTAAATTGTCAGCAAAAAGACATATTGGTGCAGGGCTGGTTGTATAAATATTTATATTGTTTCTTCCTGTTTTAAAAGCAAGTGCACTTTTTTGTCTGGGATGTTTTTTTTAATTTAATTCACATCTGTGCTGAGCAACAGATTGCAGCTCTAGAGAAAAAAATGTATGTTCCTTTAAGGTCGAATAACTTTTTTCAAAAGCAAAAACCGTTGTCCAGATGTTTTAACAACCGGCTGGAAGGCAAAAACTGATGTCATCTTGATGTCGCTTTCAGTAGTATATAATCTAATGGCTGGATGTGGTGATGATAATTGAGGATTTAATCCATGCTTTGTTCATCCCCCTTATTTATTCATTCATTCATTTTCTGCAACCATTCAATCCTTACTAGGGTCACGAGAACTCGGAGTCTATCCTAGGGCTAATGGGTGCGAGGCGCCAGTCCACTGCAGCTTGCTTATTTATTTGTTTGTTTGTTTGTTTAATGATGTATTTATTTTTATTTGGATTTTCTCAATTTTCTCCCTAATTTTTTTTAATGTCCAAGTCCACCCACTTGCCAGGACCCCTCCAATCACACGATACCACCAGCACTAGAAGGATGAAGGCTTACACAAGTTTCCTCTGAATCACATGAAGCGACACTGCAAATTTTCAGCTGCCAGTAATACAAAGAAAGGGAGAATATTAGCTTATCTTTTTTACATCAGCTAATATAATAATTATCTTTTTTACATCAGCTAATAGACACCCATGTTGACTAGCATTGGGTGCCTGCCCATTACACCAATGGGAACTTTAATGGCATTGCATTCAAACACATAGACTTTAATATGGAGTTATTCCCCCTCTTGCAGCTATAACAGCTTCCACTCTTCTTGGAAGGCTTTCCACAAGATTTTGGAGTTTCTGTGGGAATTTGTGCCCATTCATTCTTGCAATCTCCGTTCCAGTTCATCCCAAAGGTGTTGGATGGGGTTTAGGTCAGGACTGCGGGCCAGTCAAGTTCTTCCACACCAAACACACCGTTCTTCCCCAAACTGTGTCAACAAGACTGGAAGCATGCCGTTGTCCAAAATGTCTTGGTACACTGAAGCATAGGGCATTGCACTTCACTGGAAGTAAGTGTGTGTGGGTGGAGGGTAAGAATATGCAGGGTATGTATACTCTGACTTCAAGGAGAAGTTGTTCAAAATTGAAACATACAAAGTACAGAATATGTTACTTGCGTGCCTGTTATGAGTTATTAGTATGGTGCTAGCAAATTACCAGTCTTAGTCCTCAATAGGAAAAAAAAGCAAGTGAATTATTAGGTTTCTACATTGCATAAATTTAGGTCTGCACCTGGCTGTCTGTGTAAACAAAGCTAAAAGGTTACTGATATGAATTGAAGTAGTTTTATGTTGGCTGTCAGTAGAATCCTTTGATTAACATAACACTTCAACAATAATCATTACTATTTGGCAAAGCATCATCCACTATAATAAGAAAGCAGATAAGCGCACGTCATTAACGGTGGTAACGAGAAGAAAATGCCCATAGGCATGTTGTTTTTATTTAGCACAAGGATATTATAAATATGCTATTTGTATTACTGAATAAAATTTATGCCTTGAGGTTTTGAAGGACATCAAATATAAAGAGACATGGCCGATCCAAACTTTGGCTTAAAAAAACATTTATACATTAACAGATATTGATATTACTGACCCATGGTGAGTCCCTGCCTCGTGCTATGGTACCCGAGACCCTAGAAAGGATTAAATGGGTACAGAAAATGAATGAATGATATTACTGACCTCGAGAGCTTTTGTCATAGACACAAAACGACCCCAGACACATAATAGCCGACCACATGTACATTATGGGACATACACAAATCTATCCAACACAGATCCAAAGTGTGGAGGCACCAGTCACTCATTATATTTTTCATGTGTCTGAAATGTCCTCATAAACGTTCCAAGAGCCACTTGTGATGTAAATGTGCCAAGGACTAGACTGTGAACCTGGCAGAGCGGATTTATGGATTTGCCGCATCAAGCCATGTAATCCATAAGTCCTTATGATTGAATTCAATAGAATATAACCAGCAATGCTCATATCAAATCAGCAGTTTTCGAGAACTAATGTATTTAACTAATCTAATGTATTTGCTCCAAATCCATGAATACATGTCTAAGTCGCTAGCAATTTGTGACCTCACCAAAGTCAATAATTAAAAATTAAGCAGAAAAATATTTAATTAAGATAAGATAAGATAAGATAAACCTTTATTAGTCCCACAAATGGGAAATTCGATTTAGTAACGGCAGAGAGTGGACAGTACAAAGTTAATAGAATAAAATAAAATAAAATAAAAATAG
>JBBJLS010031367.1:0-14475 GCA_037577275.1 Bryconaethiops microstoma
GGGGAGGGAGGGGAGGGGGAGGGAGGGAGAGGGGGGGAGAGAGGGGGGGGAGAGAGAGAGAGAGGGAGAGAGAGAGAGAGAGAGAGAGAGAGAAAGAGAGAGGGGAGGGAGAGAAAGAGGGAAAGGGTCTAGAGAGGGAGAAAGTGAGTGAGAGAGAAGAAGTAAAGAAAGAGAAAGGGAGAGAGAGGAGAGAGAAAGAGAAAGGGGTTGAGAGAGATGGGAAGAGAGAGAGAGAGAGAGAGAGAGGGGGGGAGGAGAGAAAGAGGGTGTAGAGAGGGAGAGAGTGAGAGAGGGAGAAGAGAGAGAGAGAGTGAAGAAGTAAAGAAAAAGAAAGGGAGAGAGAAAGAGAAAAGGGGTTGAGGAGAGATGGGAGGAGAGAGAGAGAGAGAGAGAGAGAGAGAGAGAGAGAGAGAGAGAGAGAAACCTGACAGAAATGGGGGGAAGACAGGATATAGAGAGCAGAAGAGAATGATACAATACATCTGTCTCTATGGAGATGCGGCTGGCGTTCCAGATGGAGGCTCCTTTCCATTCGAGGCTTTATTCACATTTAGCACCGTTGGCACACGCAAGCTTTGTCTTTGGCACAAACGCTCAAGGAGAGTGATAGGCGAGACAGGGAGGACGATCAAGGCTCTTTTTCAGTCTCCATCTCTCTCTCTCCCTCTAGTTTTCTCTCTCACATCGAGGCCTCGTCTGTCTCCATTTTCCTCATTCTTCCCCTCTTTTCACTTTCTCTCTCTCTCTCGCTGTTTTTTCTTTCTTATCTTTATTTTTCTCTCCTTTCCTTTTCTGACTTCTTATCTCTCTTCCTTCCCTTCTCTTTCTCTTCCCTTTTCTCTTCCCCTCTCATTTCTCTCTTATTCTTTTTCTTGCCTGCTCTTCCTTTCTTCCTTTCTCTTTTTTCTGTCCCCACCTTTGTTTCTTTTTTGTCTCTCCCTCTCACGTTCTTTCTCTCCCTTATCCCTTTTTCTCTTTCTCTCTCTTTCCCTCTCTTTTTTGCTCTCGAGATTTCTTACTCTTTCTCTTTTTACCTTTTCTATTTCTATCTCTCTCCTCCACTATTTGTCCCTTCTTTTTTCTTTTTCTTTCTCTCTCTCTCTTTCTCTCTCTCTCTCACTCTCTCTGTCTCTGTCTCTGTCTCTCTCTCGCTGAGCCTCATTGTGTAATGACATTATGGTTGCAGTTTCAATGGGATCTAAACGCAGGCCTTAGTGATATAGTGGCTCTGCTCTGTTTTTAATTGCCAAGTGAACTGTGTTTGCCTGGTTGGTGTGTGTGTTTGGGGGCCAGGCTGCCCTGGGTCTTGCCTACAGACGACTGGCTTGAATCACACCAAGCTGTGTTGAACTGCTGTGTTTATTTGTTTTGGATTTGGCTGCAGGGAGGCAGAGATACGGATCTTCTGGTGGTTTTGATCAGCGCGGTGGCTCAACGCTATCCGAAATATTTGATTGACAGTGCTAAAATCCCACCTCTTATAAGATTTCCATTCATTATTTCCCCCCTCTGAGAATAGGATATTACTTAAGCTCTATCAAAGCAACAAGCACGGGCAATATTGACTTGCCGTTCAGAGAATGGCAGATAATTAAAAGCCATTCAAAGATACAGTATATGTGTGCCTATACTTGAGTGACACCCAGGCAACGAAAATGGGACCATTCTATTTCTCTTGAGCATTTTTAGCAGTGAATCGGGCTAGAATTAAATTCTGCCTCAATATACTTGACTGTAGTGCATTTAGTTGCATTTAAATGGGCCACTGTAGTCCCAAAAGTCCCATCTGAATGATATCAGTTTGCAAATGACATATATACCGGAGTCATTTTAGCATCATGACTCGGAACGCCCAAAATCTCCATATGCGGAACGTCTTCGTGCTGTTCTCTTCATAGTGTAGCATTAGCAATTTTTGTTTGCGTTTATTTAGCATGAATATAAAGCCTTTCCTGAGAGGCTGGCCTGGAAACCTCAACTCCAGAAGTTCTTTTGATTGGCTAAATGGTTCAAAAAGTCAGGCAATAACAGATTTAATTACATATCAGGTTGCACAATTGCACTTACGGTCAATTTTGCTTTTTGCATGGCCAAGACTGAGTGTGCACCTCTGACAATAAAAAATTCTAAAAAAAAAAAGATTTTTCTGCAACTGAGCAAGTAGTTTCAATCACTATCCGCTAGTTACAAAAGCAAGACTCTTCGTTAGGGATGGGAACCGAAATTAAGTTCCAAATAAGAACCGATTCAAAAATACCCGGTACCTGGCTGTACCTATAACGACTGTGTTGTGGGTATAGCCCAGTTTCGCACAAGACGCTTCCTGATACGACGCTGCTGCAGTGTGTTCGGGCGTTTAGTCCTGCAGCCGCCGGCAGACATCCTCGCAAGCTACAGCCAGCAGACACAGCAAGGGTCCAGTGGACTTTGGACCCAGAGCCCGTCTCTCAAACACAACAGTATAAAACAACAACAATATGTAAAGATACGTTAGTACATGTGCCTACACCACACCCATATGTCTCTTACAGAGCATGCTGCTGCTCCAACAGGCCAATAGACGCGACTCTGATTCTGAGCCTGATGAAATTACGTCAGTTGACGCTGTCAGCCGTTCTAGTGTTAAACAGTTGTCCTCTTTTTTTTGTTTTTTTGTTTTTTTCACCTTTGTGGAATCGTAATAGGGAATCGATAAAGCGGAACCGGAACCGGAACCAGAATTGGAATCGAAAAAATTCAAACGATACCCATCCCTACTCTTCATAGGATGATATCTTCTTATATAGTATAGATTTCACAATGTGCCCTATTCATACTGGCAACAAAATGATCTGCCAGTGAAACAATTGGTAAAATACATAAAACATCTTGAAGTAACACTTCTCTGAAGGCCGTTATTCACAAGGCTTCATGACACGTTAACCCTTTATTAGCTGAAATGAACATTCATAAAAGCTTATTTCAACAAGCGTCAGTTGTCATAAAAGCTACTTTACCTCAGAAGATGCTGATGCCTGTTGGAATAAGCCTTCATTAATGTTTGTATAAGCTTATTAAAGGTTTCTGAAGCCTTGCAAATACTGGCCTTGTGTTTGCCAGTGTTACAAACTGCTTGGGTTTATTTGCACTATTATGGATTCTTTGTATTATTTGACATATTTACATTTATAGTTGCTCACTCAACAACTTTCCAACACTTAACACAAATGAAAATCTGCAGTTTATGAAATAAATGGATAAATGGTAAAAACCTGTGGTGTGCAAAAACGTTTGACTTCTAGACAGTCTCACATAAAGATCACAAAAAAGAGAAATATTAGACATGTTTACAAGATTTAAGACGTTTTCCCTTGGGTAGGTATCATTTTTTGCCAAACCGCCACGGGTTTCAAAGAACCGGGTGAAAAAAAAGAGAAAAAAAGAAGAAGAAGAAGAAAAAAAACAAGATCGAAGTGCACAGCACATGATGTCTTTTTTTAACGCCCTGTGAACTCATCTAACCCTCTTCCTGTTGATTTCCTCTTGAACTCGATCTTTTCCCTCAGAGTCCCGGCCCTACTTTTTAAGCTCCTCCCACCGCTGGCTGCTTCCATTGCCGGCCATCGGAGACCTCGGCGGTTCAGCGCTAATTAGCAAGCAACTCTAGACATCTCCACCCACTTCCCGGCGGTTTCTTCCGCTGCTTTGCCGCCAGCCATCCCATCTCCCCCCATGCATTATGCAGGAGATTGACTCGCTGTCCAATTAATAATTATTGGCAAACAGAGCAGGGGTGGAATTAGCAGAGCGTTTCAGATTTATCTCCATGATGACTGTTGAGGAAACAACAAAAAAAAAAAAAACACAAAAAAACAAAAACAAGTATTAAAAGAATAATGAGCTGTTTTGTCAGCGTTTCAGAAGCATGCGCCGTCGCGCCATGATCCATCGCGAAGATCCACTCCTCCTTCCCCTCTTTTGCTCGAGAAGCGTTTAATGAAGAATTTATGCTAATGGTGCATGAATGTCTATTTAATACATAATTAAACTGAACAAACAGGAATTGTTTGAACAATGCTTAGGAGGCCTGAGTCTGTATTGCAGCACACGGGGCCCCCGTTCAGACGGGTGGGCTGCGGCGAGTAACAGGTGGCCGAGAGAAAATGAAAAAAAAAAAAAAAACTATCCATGAGGCGGCAGGAACAGAAAGTGTGACACGCCTAATTACACACCTCCAATTACAGCTGCTAATAAACAACTGAGGAGAAAAGACTGGCACAATCTACTATTAAAGTTAGGGTTCAAAGGGGCTGATGTACGTGGATGAATGTGCTAGACAACCAGGTTTAGCACATTGATTGGAACTGGCTTAAAACTATAAACTATAAATATCTTAACAGAATGAATAGGATGCTTATTCTCCGTAATGCATGTCACATTTTTCCACTGTGATATATTTCAGTGTATTGTTACAGCCTCAGTCAATGGTAAAACACTGATAATGGGTCAGAATCCTAAGAGCCTTAATGCGTGAGCCCTGTTCACAGTCAATACCTTCTGTTCTAGTACGGTTATAGTTAATAATCTGTCACAAATGACTGCTCTCAAACTGTAATAAGGTGTGAAAACCTCACGACTCCTTACTTTTCTCTTCTACTCTTTCTTACACATCTGGGAAAGCCCAATTGTCCTTCCAGTGTTTAGAAAAGAAGTCAGAGTAGATGTCAGAGTAGAAGGCATGTCGGTTTCTCCACCTTCGGTCTGAACACGACGCAGGCAGTCGTGCATGATTAAAATGATTTATTTATGATTCATACATTGATTTATGAATGAGCTTTCAGTTTCTGAATAAGAATCATTGAGATTTGGGTGCCGCTCTCTGTTCTCTTGTTCAGATCTTTATTCATTAGCTTCATGTTAGAGGATTTGACGGATTGCTCGTCCAGTTTATAGGAGTGTAAAGGTCACATTCATAGATACAGCTGACGCAGGTTGTGCACAAATTACGCATACGATGCGTACTGCTGTGTGTGATCCACTCTGTGCGGCACATACGCGCACATTATCATACGACTACCATGTCAGTGTAACTTCTATGCTGGGAATAATCTGCGATTTATATAATACCTGTTCTCTGGTGGTCCTGTGGGGGTCCTGACCATTGATGAAGGGGGTATAGTGGGGCTAATTGGTGGAAGAGACTACAGTCTGTACCTGTAAACTACAATATGCTCCTATTCAGTCAGTGGAGCTGCTAAAATGGACAATGAGTGTAGATACAAGGCAGAAGATGTATATAGTCAGTGGATATAGTAGTCAGTGCAATCCAACCCACTAGCTGGGTCTCCCCACACTGCTACCGAAGTACAAAGCAGGGTGAAGGTTAGCATGTGCTTTCTCTTATATAGATCACTCCTTTTCAAACTGTCATTGCTCGCTGTGCCAGAATTATAACTGCCAGTACAGATGTGACAGATAACAGACCACATACCATCGGCAACAACAAAAAAAATCATACAATGTACAAAAGTAACCTTCAATAACTGTCTGCCAGTGACAGCAGCCTTGTAATCAGAACACCATGGTAAAATGTAAATGACGTGTGAGGGAAAAGTGCCTGTCAACTGCCGAGGTCCTATTGAAAAAAAAACTATTGTGCAGCAAGGTGAAAGGATTTTCGTTTCTGGTAATGCCGAAGAATTCTAATAGCTCCGTAGATAAAGCTGCAATGGCACAACTCGATCAGCAGTGCTGTAACATTTTTGAATCAGAATCAGATTCGGGATCAGGAAAACTTGATCGATCCCGGAGGAAATTGCTTATGCTGCTACCGCACAGACACACAGAGACACAAAGACTAGAACAACAGAAAATATAACAAAGTCAAAGCAAAACTCCCCAGAACAATACCCTCAGTAATGGAGGTGGATATGAATACTATAGATAAATAAATAAAATTGCTACTGAAAAGTATATATATCACACCTGCACCAGCTTCTCAGGAAACGTCCAGATCGATCGCGAATTGAAAGGGAGAAATTCTGGCCAGACACTCTTGACTCTGAAGATTAAGAACAGCAGGGATCTTGTAAACTTACCTCCAGTCTGTCTGTCCTCATCAGCTTCTGGGCCGCGGCGGCTGCTGCAGCGGGCACAGGGACGTTGGGGCTGCTGGTCACTAGTACAGGGGCGCTGGGGAGGATCTCGGTGGGCACCAGGCCCGGAGACACGGGGCCCAGATATGGGTTAAAAGCTGCTGCGGCTGCTGCTGTGGCATTGGTAGCCAGGCTGGGTGTGACGGAGAACATGGGCTGCAAATGTACATAAGAGAGTCTGAGATTAGACCTTACTGCGGGTAGGACACCTTTTTTCATTCACAGGCCACTTTATTGGAAACACCTAACTCTAATAAACTCATGCACACTAACTGATGCATAATTAGCTCAGTTTCTGACTGCTGAGCTGCTCTTTTGGATACTTTTGGGAGGTGGACCATGCTCAACATAGCAGTGACAATAAAAAACTCTGAAGTCATTTTGTCTCATACTTTATACTAGCACCACACTACCATGGTAGATAGTTGAGAATGTTCCACTACTCAAATAATGTCAGTAGTGGGTCTGTGGACAGAAACTGACAAGGGATGAGTAGTGTAAAGGGTGTGTGATAAATAATGAATTATAGAGGAACCGTAAGGTAGATGGAGCTCATAAGGTGGACTGGAAGAACATGGCTGATGTTTGTAATAAATCTGCCAGCGGATGTGGTATATTAGATTATTTCTAATACATACGAGTACATGTAGAAATGTGTGCCTATCTTGTTCTGATATATACAGTGCAAATATGTTGACTGCCTAGCGCAGCTCAGTGCGTGGGAGCAGAGTTTGGGTGATGGAGTGCAAGAAGGCAGTGCTGGGTGCCCGCTAGTTCACAAAGTGCAGTGTTTTGGAGCACAGGGTGATGTCGTGTTGCTGCAGGCACATAGAGAATGGCTGCACTTTGACCTGCTTCACCAAGGCTCAGAGCAACCGTTTCTAATATAAAACCCTAATACAAAACACGACTGCCGTTTAATACGAATGCTTTTATAGAGAAGTGGTACCTCCGGCACTTGAATATAATTTGCTAAGGATGACGCATAAGTCCACAGCCTCATGCGTTTTAGAGAAGTACATAGCGTATAAAGTTAATTAGCTTCTTATATCAAAGGGACCATAAAGCCATACTAATTTAATGAGGAGAGCGCTTTGTCCACCACAGAACATACTCCGTATGCTCAATTCAGTTCTATTCAATTCTGTTTCATTAGTATGGCCCTTTTTATGACTTTGTTCAAAAGTAACTTTAAAGAAATGTGGGATCTATAATGAACAGGGCGGCTGCCTGAGAACCGAGGAAGATGAAGAACCAAATGGTGTAAGTCTAAATTAGAGACTAACCAAACGGGGCAGCTCTGTAGTGTCCAAATCACTTGTAGTGTGTTCATGCTGGATTGAGTGTTATACCCAGATATTAACCCTTAGAAAGCAGTGGGAGGGGGGCCCGGAGAGCGGACCAGCAGCAAACTCAAATTGGTCCGAACTCAAACCAAAACCTTTTCGACCCAACTTGACAAGTTTTGGGCCCACCAAATTTCACCCAAACCCAACTGACATTTTAATCAAAACCAACCAATTAAACAGTCCCGAAATTCTGTCCAAAACTCATCACCACTAATACCAGTGAAATTACCCCATAGCGACAACTGTAGATGTCAGTAGACAATGTTTTCATCAAATCTAATGTATGTATATGATATAATCAACTAATAAGCTGTAAAAAATCAAGCTTAATGCTACTTTAATTAAATAATTCATCAAACGCTCAACTGTTTAATCACAAAACGGTACATAGAGTGTTATATGCAATCAAACGTTGTTTTAGGCCCAACAAATTAAACACAAGTGTCCTTTGGCTGCCACTCCCTCCTGAATCTTCACGCTGTCTTATTTCCCGTGTGTCCATTATCTCACAAGCATGGGCCTGGCGGGCCTCGCCGCTAAGTTTTGTCAACAATACGAGTGTGTGACTCCAGCATGCCAGATTAAACTGTGTTAACAGTGTTAACCCCCCTGGAGCTGAAGTGAGCACTCGTGACCCACAGAATATTTTAAGCTCTAGTTAGAACCACTAAGAAAAGGAGTCCAGAATGTTGCATAGTATTTTTATTCAACCACCACAAGCTGCTCTGTGGGGTCAGTTATCGGAGGAAACTGCCATTTTAAAAATTACACTTGATACAGCATTGATAGAATGCTGTATCAAAGTAGACTCTCCTGCACTAGGTATTTGCGATATGCAGCAAAAGGAAGGTTAATAAACATGTCACAGCTAATTAACATGAGCTAACAGTTAACCAAGTCCAATTTAATGACAAAGCCATCATTTGCATTTACTGTGAAACTACTGTGTATATTGCACAGTGCTGAAATTAAGTCTCATCTGGGGAGCCCATTCTTCTCTGGGCTGAGATTAACAGGGGGCCTCAAATCAAAGAGAGGAAAGATCATTGAGATGTTGCTGATGACAAGACATGATTTCAGACAGATCACTGTACAAAGGAACAGTTCCTAGCTAACAGAGATGAGATTCAATTACAAGTTGTATTACACCTTCATATAGCACAGCAGAGAACCACAGGTTAAACCACTGACATAATACATAGCATTCCTGCTCTAATCCAAACATTTAACCTTGCTTATATGTTCCATGTCAACCTCATGGTAGGTGTTGCATTGCACAGTAGAAAGAGGCCATTAAGTGTGAAAGGTAAGTACTGTAAAAGGTATCAAAAGATGTCCTCCAGTCAGTAACTGTACAGCTATACAGTGGATCTATAACACATAAGGCATAAGACATAAGTAGATCTATCAAAGTTAATGGAAGGACAAAGTCTGCATTTGTAATAAAGAGGCCCTCCAGTGTAAAAGTTACGTTCAGCCCATACATTCAGTGTCTTTAGCGATGATTTTATGCATCGGCCTCAAATTGGCCAGTATTTATAAAGCTACACGACATGTATATTAGGCTTCATTGACCCAATTCATCTCAGTGGAGCTCATTCATTACAGAGAACTCCTCCAGTGACCAATGGTGGGGGTTTTATAAGCACTATTCAAAAGAAATCTTGATACTTTTTACTGCTTTTTGTTTGTTAGTATTTACTCCAGTGTTCACTTGTGTTTTGCATAGATGCCTAAGACCTTGCACAGTACTGTATATTTATAGACAAACATACGTAACATGTGCTATCATTTGTAACGCCTTGTTTACATTGCTGCGTTTGCCATTCTGAAGACGGATAGGAATCATATTGGAAATGCAAGGCTGTCACCGGCTTCTGCAAAATGGGCTCTGTAATCCAGGACATCTTCTCTGAGATGGGGAATTAGCCGGGCCTAATTAGATCACCTTCAGCTGATCACCACGCATGAAATTAAATCCAGCTTCGCCGCATCAAAAAGGGGCCCAGAAGTGGGATAGTGGTGGAGGGCTGGAAGAAAGGAAGAGGTGAGATGAGTTATCGCCTTCTTTTCATCTCTGCGTGCCTTTGTGTTTGTCCTCTTCTTCTCTTTAGCGCCTCTGTGTCCCTGCGTCTGCCTCACCCTGTCTGTCTTCACTCTCTGCGTGTGGTGCAAGCAGAAGAAAAGGCTCCCCTCTGCTCTGTTGCTGGGAGATACGTGGCTTTTTTATCCAGCATCTTCTCCCCCAGCCTTTCATTGTTTCCTCTGAAGGCGTCCTGTAGGGCCGCGCGTGCCCACGTCTATCAGCCCTGATGAGAACTGATAAGACCTGACCACAATCTCTCCACAATTTACAGCAACTCCTCACTTCTGTACAGGGAGGGAGGATAAAGGGACGCCCTGAGCAAAGTGGACAGAGGATGGCAAGCGTGCACTCTTACAAAAAGGTGCCTCAAAGAGTCCTTTGAGGGATGTGATCGAAGAACCACATTTAAAAACAAAGCTCACATCCACAGACCTCATTTACAAAAATGAGAGCCATTCTTTACAGCTGTCTGTTCTTTAGGGAACCAAAAGTAGCGCCAAAAGATGCTCTATACATGTTACAACCGCTCTTAACATTTCACATTTTTGTTCCAGGCTGAGGGCTGCCGTTAATGTATCAAACTTTTTCAGTCATGTTTGAAATGATAAATATTGTAACCTGAGCTTTGTAATGGAACATTTTCACCAATTTACCAAATGGGTCAGTAACCACAACATGAAAAAGGTCAAAAAAGTCATTTTTTACACAAGGTAATAAAGTTAAACTCGCCTCAGCAAATTCTCCCATCAACATTTTGAATGATGCGTCTTACTAAAACCAAACTATGCGACTGGATACATCAACTCACAACTGGCTGAAACCATTTTCCCCCAGCAAGGAGTAATGATATGAAAATGAGTGAAGAAAATATGAAATATTGTCACTCTTCCCCCTTCGTCCCCAATGATGGCTGGCACGCACACGAACTTCCACTTTTACTTGATTTTCACAAGAACACAAAACAAAACAGGCTCAGTGGCCCGAAACAGGATTCAAGTTTCAAAGCCAAAAAAGAGAAGGAAAACCATACAACGGCATGGATGACGGCGTACCGACAACAGTGCATAAACCAAAAGTTCTTTAAATGTCTACAACACAAACACAAGAACCAATACACAAGCACAATCATTTAATTAATACACCACCCAGCTGTGACTAACACATTAACCCAACATCCAGTGAACCCTGACAACATAAAAGTCCCAAACACCCAAATAATACAATGGCGGCCTCTAGCAGCCTCCCACAGTACCTAGACCTAGACCTGACAAATATGAAGTGCATTGTTCATCAGAACTGCTGATGCTATCCCTTCCTAATGAAAATAATACATGGCCACGACTAAATAAGACGTATTAATGAGTTAAAATGTGGCTACACATGAGGATCTCATTACCACGCCTTAGTGGAAGTTATTTTTTTAATAAGAAAGGAGGTCTCCAGTTGGGCTCCACAGAAAGCTGTTTCAATCTCGCCAGTTTTCTTTGCAAAAAACTTCTAAACTGAAAGAACAATTGGAAAAATAATAGCCTACATTGAGAATAATTCCCAAACCCACTCTTTGTATCCTTTTGTTATGATGTCTGCGCTAATCAGCACTCGAACCTTTGAGTTATTTAAACCACTTTTGGACCAAAAGAATCGCAGTCTGTGCTTTTAACATTAATTTGGTGTCAGTGCATTATTTAGGCAATACCCGCTCTTCGTACCATGGAGGACACTTTGATGAACATGAAGCCAAAAACTGAAGCTAAATACACCCCAAGGATTAGCGCGTAGCTCTAATGAACCGTTTGTGGGTCATTCTTTTCTTTTTTTAATTGAAAAAAAAAATCAGCAAAAACCAAACATTATTGGGAAAATCTCAAGAGATGACAAAGTGTCCCCAAACACTTAACAGGCAACGTGGACCACCTCCTAAACTAGAAGAGGTTTTTTGCTAGTGCTCATTCTTATAGCATGTCCTTGGTGGAGGCTTGTTTCATGATTCTATGTTTTTTGTCCCTGAACCTGGACACTTCTGCTCTTAGAAATAGTAGCCAGTTTATTTTCAGAGAGAGACGCTTACACTACATCTGATAGCCTGTCAGATAAAGTAAGCACATACAAGGACACGCACCCAAACAGAGACTGAACAGTCCTTCCATACGTTAGGAAGTTTTTTTTACCCGTTCCATTCTTCTTGTACCTGCCTAGAATGTATTTCTTCTTTTTTCATTTTCTGAATTCAGAGCCTTCATAGACCCTTGTGTCATAGACTACGCCTTATAAACATGAACTTAAGGCGACTGAACATTGGTGTGTTTATATCTGTGGTTCAGCTCTCTTGGTCCACATCAAGGCAGGTAATGATGCATTATTGCATTTTACTTTCCATTTGCTGAGCATTCATACTGACATCATTAAAGCAAAAGATCACAAAATACTGGGCAGGTTTTATAACAGCAATAATCCTAAACGAGCTTTTGTATCGCTTGCTATATTCTAAAGCAACCTTTTTCAACTTGGGGCACACAAAACTGACTACAAAAGCTTCCCTGGGCCACAAGAAGATTTAACTCACTTGATCATTTTGAACACCCCTCCCAAATATGAAAATTGTCTGTTGATGACTGTTTTAATTCTGATAATTATGATCAAACCTTTAGAGCATTGATTGTTCAGGTTATGATTACATCTAGGGCTATTGTTTATCATAATTATCATTAACATTTAATATTCTTCTTCTTCTTCTTCTTCTTATTATTATTATTATTAATAATAGTAGTAGTAGTAGTAGCAGTATTGGCTAATTGTATTATTATTATTATTGTTAGGGGATGTAGCCCCAGATGCTCAGGCCTAACTATGTTACATGTCATGCATTTCAGCAAGCGTGACCTAAAAATGTACAGTATTATGCAAATAATTATTTTACGAATACTATTCATCATATTTTAATTGTGATAGTTTTAAAGTATGTATGGCTAAAAAAAATCTAAAGTAGTACCACAGGTTGAAACTAAATAATTTAAGAAACATTTGAGATACTTGAGCACATTTTTATGTTGTAGTCTTGTTCTCAAGCACTCGACTCGTTTAAAAATATTCGATGTAGGTGCAGTGATGTGCCTCTTGTTTTAAAACCATTCTAAAATGACTGGGTCAGAGGTCATGAGGAGATAATAAAATAAATATGCTGTAGTATAGCCTCAAATATATATATATAACCCTAACCCTTCACACGTACCAGACGAAAGAGGATGGTTCACTCTGAGTTGGCTGGTGATTGATGTATTTGGTCTCGTTGCGCTCACACTTTAAATTGAATCTGGAGTTTGTTTAGAAGTAAACTGAGACAGATCTCCGCAGGGGTCTCGCTTTGCCTATCTGGTGCCCACCAGGGTTCCTCATATATTGTGGTCCCGTATTTTGAGCTGCACAAACAGGACAATCACTCAGGGTTGATTTTACTCAAACCCAACCTGCTCAGTGTGAACAAGCCCTTAGTTAAAGATCCAATAGCCAGTTATCATATTTGAATATGTTTTATTTTAAATATTCTAATTTGACCTGCAATGTGTATTTTAACAGATAGTTTTGAGATATTTTAAGCTATAGTTTTGCATAGTGTGTTAGTGTGTTACAGTACTACGCAAAAGACGCCTCATTTCTTCATATTTGGCTTCCAAAGACCCAGACTTTCATGTATTTTTAATGTCTTGAGAAACAATTCTCCAGGCTTCCTGAAGTTTTCTTGTTTCCAGTCCAGTCCCTGAACCTGACCTGTTTCAGAGGAAAGTTTTCTGTTTGTTAAGCCACACAGTGACCTACGTATGAATCACTCAAGCAGAACAAATAACATCTAACTTAAGTCCCGGAGCAGATGATTCCAGATGATCAGGCGGTGATCAGTATACTGGTGGTGCTGAACGCTGAGTGGCTGGAACTCCTTTATCTAGGCGCCGTGTATCTTTAGGCACTTTGCAGCCTGTCTCAGTAAAACATTTGTTCCCATTTCTTTCATTTAATACATAAGACAGTATGAGAGGCAGAAAATTCCAGTATCGGTATCGTCAAAGGTAAAGTGGTATCGTACAGTGAAAAATAACTGAGTGCATACTTAACTAGTGCTGTTTATCGTTTCACATATCTGAGTCAGATCGGGTAAGATTTCCGCACCACTAACGTGTTGAATAACAGCAGCATTGGAGCTGCCCACACTGAAGCTTAACCTTCACACACACACACACACACACACACACACACACACACACACACACATACACAGCCACAGGAGTCTTTATGTAACACTAATGAAAATAACGCTCTCCTTACATAATCATGATATACAGAAACTTTCTTCGCTAGGCTGCAGCCTTTTAGCATAACATTCCTGTCCCTGAAATGTGAAGTGTGGCTTTTATGGTCTTAGAAAATTAAGTGAAAAGTTTATACCAGCTATTACTGCCCGAACATAGCCAAGGAGTAGATGGAGAGAGAGAGCGAAAGAGTGACAGAGAGATAGAGAGACACATAGAGAGAGATAGAGAGAGAGGCATAGATGAGAGATACAGACAGAAAGAGAGAGAGATGAGAGAGAGACACAGAGACAGATGAGAGAGAGAGATAAAGAAGTGAGAGGCAGAGAGAGAGAGAGAAAGAGAGATAGATCCATATATACATATATATAGAGAGAAAGCAAGAGTGAGAGAGCAAAATAAAGAAGGCAGAAGCAAAGAGAGAGAGAGAGAACGAGAGAGAGAAAGGAAGGGCGTGAGAGTGAGAGAGAGATAGACAAAGAAGGGAGAGGCAGATGGAACACCCCAATTTTTCTGTTTTTTTTGTATTGAAATTCAAGCGGTTCAATGTCTCATTGTTCATTCTGCAGAAAGTTCTTCCCAACTATGTTGCAGAAGTTCCCATA
>JBBJLS010031406.1:0-14471 GCA_037577275.1 Bryconaethiops microstoma
AGTGGTTGGAACTCCTTTATCTAGAACTCCTTGTATCTTTAGACTCTTTGCAGCCTGTCAGTAAAACATTTGTTCACGTTTCTTTCCAACAAGGAGATTCAATGCAAAATAGAAAGAACACTTGCACAGTACTGTATCTTCTGATGCTGGAACAGTTGTGCATTAATGATGTCCTATTATGGTGATTCTCAGGCTGGTCCTCAGGGAGCCCTGGAGTGTTCACATTTTTGCTTCAGCCCAACTTGCAACATGTAGGAATAGGATGAAAATGTGGACAGTCTGGAGATCCTTTGAGAACCATTGCCTTAATAATACACCTTAGAAAGTAAATATCCCTAAATATATGAAAACCAAAATACACTGCATCAAACCAACCAACAACAAAAAGAAATGGCAAAATTGAGATATAATAATAATCACAATACTGGTTACTTACAGATCCTTTGTGTTTTAAGTCATTAATGGAATTGATAATGATAAAGTGAAATAGATGAACACAAATCAAATGAAAAGGATCAATAAAACAAAAGCTAAACTGAAGTAAAACATGAAATACACCTTCTTTGTCTCACTTGAGACTGTAAACCTAGTGCTTTTCAGAACCAGAAAGCTTCATTGATCCCGCAGGAAACTGCTTATGCTACGACTGCACAGTCACACAGAGACACAGGACAATATAAACTATAAAGTCTACATAAAATGGCCCCCTCAGTTTGCCTTAGATAGTAACACACACTGTCCAGAACTGGGCCTCGATTTGAGATGGGGCCTCCGTTGCAGAAGGTAAAGTCGCACAAGGTCCAAACGTGACTTTGACTGTCGCTGCTAATGAAAGCCGAGGGTTTCCGAGCAGTGCTGGCCTTGCTGACTCGGAGCTTTTCGTGCGAGATCTGAAGGTTTTGCCTCGTGATGTAACACCAGCCTGTGGCTCGAAAGGGGGCGGTTTCGGGGGTAACGTTTCCGCGGATCATGATGCAATGTGCCCTCTCTCTGTGGAAAGGGGACCAGGTGCAAACGGATACCACTTTGCTGATTATCTGAGCCAGTAAAAAAAAAACCCCCCAAATATCCTAATCCCAGAGAGGCAGTGTGGTTGCACACTAAATAAATAAATAACCGTAAAGCCTCGCTGATTTCTACAGCTTCTCAGGGATCTTTTATTCTCTTTTATTTCTCCTTGTTTTTCCCCCCAGCTTTTTCTACCCTCAAAGCTGATCTTCAGGGAGCCCCAAATCCTCTGGTTTAATGGGATAATCTGTATTATTGTGTATTATATGGAGGGCGCAATGCGGGTCAGGGATTAAACCTTGAGAGTAAGTTTTTTTCAGGTCAGCAATTGCAAGTTGTTTTTTTTTTTGTTTTTTTTTTATAAACCAAGCTTTTGTTTTTGAAAAGCGCTTACCCCAATCCCCCCCCCCCCCTCCATCCCCCATTCTGCTTTCATAAAGCTATTTGTAAGGGTGATTTATGATGCCGCCTTCCCAATCCTTTTGAGCTTTGTACCTTTCTCCTCGTTTGTAGCCAAATCCTGAAAGATGAGAGCGAGGACGAGAGAGAGTGAGTCATGAAGTGGCTCACGTTACAGAGGCTATTCTATTATTTGTTGCCTGTAGCCTGATAAAAGTCTTCTGAATGTTTCAGTGTCTCCAGTTGGGACATTTTCTGAAGGGCAGCCGGACTCTTTATCATTTTGAGTCATGGATCAGTGTCGCCAGTTTCGCTTCTCCTAATGTGACAATGCTGGACGTGCAAAGAGGAGCCGAGAGCAGCGGGCCGAGCTTGAGGGCGGCAAAGTTGTTTCATGCTTGTGGTTTATGTGAATTCAGTGTTTGTTCCATACTAACAGCAGGCAGTTCCTTGACCTCTTTTGCCGTGTTTGGTCTTGCCGTGACATCATTCTTGCAACTAGACCTTGTAAAGCACTTTTTAATAGATGTATAATGGTGTTGCTGATGTGCAATTCTCTCCCAACAGTTTATGCCCGGTCATCCCAAAACCGCATCCATGGAGTCAAACAAGCGGAAAAGTTTTCTGCCAGAGCTGTTGTTAATATTGTGGTCCTTTATTTTTTATACTCTTGTTTGAGTTTTTTTCTCTCTGTGTTGTTTAGTTGCCTGAGGAAAACCGAACCCAGATAACTTGTTAGCAATGTCTCACAAAGTCAGAAAACTCCCACTGAAATGTATCTTTAGCCCGAATAGATAGCAGTGCTTGTACGTTCCGTTGTTGGCTTTCGCACAGACAGTTAATCAAAAAAAGATCTCTTTCCACAGTGGTCTGTTTGTCGTCATGACATTTTTTGACCAATGAAAAAGCAGTGATGCAGTCAGCTTGCCTGCGGCCTACTTTTGGCCCTGCCATCGAGCAGGACTGCGACGGCTCAGGGTACGGCTTATGTAAGTGTCAGGTAAGGCTGATTTTTAAAGCGGATTTCTGTCTTTTTTGAGCTCACAGTTAACTGGAAAATGTTCTTTAGTTTCAGATACAGTTTGCTTTCTTGAACTGGGTGTTGAGGTTGAGGCTGAGACCACCTGCCAAAAACAGGAAGATTTCACTTCAGTAATTATTGCCTTTGGTCATCAGCTGTCTTTTTCCATCTTTTTCTTTCCTATTCGTGGTGCCAGTAGATAAAAAGTTTTTGCCTTCTGACTGTTGGTTGGTGTCTATAATAGCTGTATTTTAATAATGACACTTCTCACATCATTAACTCCGGACCACCATATTGTCTCTTTACGAAAACCAAGTCCAGGAATGTAATGTGATATTAAACAACAACCAGATGTCGACCACAATGGGCTGAGCACTGCTTTTTCCCACAAATTATTGCTGTAGTGCCCAGCCAACAGGTTCATTCTTGGCCTGTGGAAGCGGCTTTCTGCAGCAATTTCTCTGCAAGGAGCAAAACGTATTTCTTTCTTTTTTTCCCTTTCTTTCATTTAACAAAAAGACAGGCAGACCATGCCGTGCCCAACGAGATTGTTCCCAGTAAGCCTTCCTTCAGGGCGGACTACAAGGCTACAGACAGCACGTTTATGGCTCATGATTACACCGCGACTGTTGAAGGATCCTTTAAGGCTATTTATCAGAGCGGTTGACTGCTGATTGCGTGATGCACTACTTTTTTTTTTTTTTTTTTTAGCACTGGCCTACATAGTGTTCGTTCACAGAAGAGACTGAAGCTTTTTCTCTGGGTTTCCATTCAGGCACGTTATTTCCAAGACTTTGTATTGTTTTCTTTCATCAGAGACGAGGACAAAGCACAGCGGTGGAACGTTAGTGGGTGTGTGTGTGTGTGTGTAGAGAATATATCACATAGCCGGGGAGGTGGGCAGGTTTAAAACACCTGTGTCACTGCTGGACTGGGAATAGACCACCAACATCCAGCCAAAGGTGTCCCAAGGCCAAAAACTGACCTTTGAAGACTAGTATATGACCAGCACAAGGCTATGCAGTGCTGTGAAAAAGTACTTTTTTTTTTTTTGCATGTTTGTCCCACTTAAATTTTCCAGATTATCAAACAAATTTTAGACAAAGATAAGACACAAAATGCAGTTTTTAAGTGATGATTTTATTTATTAAGGAAAAATCTACCCAAACCTACACGGCCCTATGTGAACAAGCAATTGCCCTTGTAAAATCATGACGTAACTTTGGTTAATCACATTGTTTGGAAGGCTGAGTGCAATTTCAGGGGGGGTTGTGGCGTTGCTATGGGCCGGACTGCGTCTCGGCCGTGGTTCGTGGGGGTGGGGTTTGGTTTTGGCTGAGAGAGACAGTCCGACGGCCATGCACCGGACGGCCACGCACCGGACGGCCATTCTGGACTTTTCCAGATTGCCAGTCCGCCCCTGTTCTGGGGTACAGAGTTACGAGCCTCTACATGGCGATTCAGCTGATCCATAGGTTTTCTATGGGATTCAGGTCTGGAGAAAGTGCAGCCACTCTATTCCAGGTCCCCCAGTTTCCAGCAGCCGCTCCCTAATGATGGGACCTCGATGAACTGGAGCATCGTCATGCATGAAGATGAAATCAGGCCTGTGTTGTTCATGCAGGGGCACAATGTCTGGATTAATGATGTTATTCAGGTAGTCTGGGCTCGTCACTGCACCGTTCACAGTGTAGGGCAGTTCTGTATTGACTAGACACGCCTGCTCACACTAACACCACCATCACCAAAGGCTCGTCTGATGACAAAAGTGGCTGATGCACAGCGCTCTCCTTGACGTCTCCAACATCATTACTGCTCAGCGTGAATCGACTTTCATCAGAGAACAGCACTGAGACCCACTCGTCCCTCGTCTAGCATAAATGCTCCCTGTGCCTGGTAATGTGAACAGCATGATGAGGAGGAGTTTAAATACTAATTCTGACTGAAACAGGAAATGTTTCGGTCGATTCATGGATCAAACACCTGGTGTGAATTTTGCTGTTAAGCTCCTTGTCAGAGAACAGCAAGTTGTGTAAGAAGTACTGAAACATTGAACGTTTAGTCCAGGTCACATTAAGTTCACCTGTAAAGGTTATAGCACATAACATTTCACCCGAAAGCCGAATATCCCTAACTTTTTGTGAGTAGTGTGTGTGTGTGTGTGTGTGTGTGTGTATACAGTATCTCACAAAAGTGAGTACACCCCTCATTTTTGTAAATATAATATCTTTTCATGGGACAACACTGATGATATGACACTTTGATACAATGTAAAGTGTTCAGTGTACAGCTTGTATAACACTAGTGTAAATTTGCCTGTCCTGTCAAAACAACTAAACACACAGCCATTAATGTCTAAACCGCTGGCAACAAACATGAGTACGCCCCGAAGTTAAAATGTCCAAATTGTGCCCAATTAGCCATTTTCCCGTCCTGGTGTCATGTGACTCGTTAGTGTTACAAGGTCTCAGGTGTGAATGGGGAGCAGGTGTGTTAAACTTGGTTGGGTGGGGGGGTATACATATATACATATATATATATATATCTAGACCATACACTATGTGCTCTATTCTATCCTCTATGTGCTGTATTTTAAAGCTTTACATTATGCACTATATTGTATTGTACACTGTATTTTAAGACTATCCATACTATTTTAGCCTCCCTAAATTGACCACTAACTTTTAAATAAATTCTGCTAACACACGCAAACACATTCACACACACTCACACACATATATACACACACACACTACTGCACTCACAACACATATGGAAGCGTTTCTTATTTTTACACACACACTGCAATAGTTCAGAAAACAATAGACACCTGTGCATTTTACACACACACACACACACACACACACACACACACACACTGCCGCATAAAGTATTGGGACACATTTAGGGGTATGCCCCTTACTTCCAGTGAAGGAAAATCCTAGTCATGGGTGCCGGAAGCATTTTTAATGTGGGGGGCGCAGGGCTCTACATCTTGGCTGTAGTCTTGGAGGGAAAAAGTGAAACAAATGATTTTGAAAAGTGGAGGGGACCCGACTGCTACAATGGTTCCAGCGCCCATGATCTTAATGCACAGCCCATGTTGCATTTTTATATAAAATGTAAGATTTATTTTCAATAAATTGTGCAAAATGTAATTTTTATGATTTAGCATGAACATCTTAGAAAGAGTTCTTAGAAAAATAGGAAGAGTGGTGATGGGGAACTATAAGTAAGAGGCAGGAAGAATGTTAGGCGGTGGAGACTCTTACAGATACACACACTGCTAGTCCGTCATGAGTTCTTTCATCCTCTTTGTGTTTTTTCTTTGCGTCTCAGGTCAGATCTGTGTGTTCTTAACAGTTTTATTTCTTAAAATATGATT
Source organism: Bryconaethiops microstoma (assembly GCA_037577275.1). NCBI lineage: Eukaryota > Metazoa > Chordata > Actinopteri > Characiformes > Alestidae > Bryconaethiops > Bryconaethiops microstoma. The sequence continues at coordinate 5,814 of JBBJLS010031406.1, forward strand.
TTTTTTTTCTAACTCACCCATTTCAGAGAGCAGTGCAGCCACTGACCTCTCTCGTCTGTTCTACTGTTTAAGCCCCCATCGATAGCAGACATAATTTTAGTGTTTTCAGTGAAGTAACTTAGGATGTGGACATCTGTAACATTCAGGCGTTATAGTTTCTTTGCCTATTATGAAAAGAAATATTCTGATACTGATTTTAATTAAATGGATTATGTTAGTAATGCCGTTGTAATTGACTTTTTTCCTGTAGATTCTTGAGAGCATGAAGATACTGAAGAATGTAGCTGTAAAAAGTGGAGTGTTAGCAAGAAATGATTTGGCAAAAGCTTCAGCAAGAACAATGATAGAACTAAGTCAGTCTATAAGCTGCAGTGTGAGACAATGTACATACACGCACGGGTGTCAGAAGCATTATAATTTGCAGGGAACAGCTGGGGGTCTGGAAAGGCGTTGGGGTGTGCCGGTGTGGGGGTGTGGGGGTAATAGATGTGGTGTTGGGGGACGGGGGGGTTTTTCCTAGACCTGATGTTCTCTGATGATACAAAAATTCCTTTTTGCATGAATTGCAGAGAACGATACTCCTATCAACCGTTCCTTCTGTCTGTTTTTATATGTAAACATTCCACTCACTGAGCCGAGCAGCACGTTCTGGCCTGTGTCCTTCATTTTACAGAGCACCTGTGACCAGAACCGGACCGGGTTAAAGTCACGATTAATCAGCAATAATTTGTAAATGCTTTATTTTTTTCTGTGATTAATTAATTGAAATTTACACATTAATTTGACACCCCTGCTATTAACAAATGTTCATGTTTTTCCTGTCTTATGAATTTTGTGTTTTTAAATATCTACAAGTTTAATTAATTAATCAGTAATGACTGACCTGTATAATTCTCACCCTAACAGATAAAAATCAAACAGCAACTGGAGAGACCATCAATAACACTGATTTTCATAAGGTTAGTATTACACACACACACACACACACACACACACATACATGACACATTTATTAGTGCTGTGCCTCTTTGGTATTAGATGTGTAATTATGAAACCTTGTTTACTTTTAGGAAAAGGGATATGATACTTTTATGGTGTAACTGTTTTTATTTGTCCAGTTCTGTGTTTGTGTAAAATCCATTGTGTTTGTGTGTCCAAGATCTTTACAACTGAAGACAAGCAGTGGTACAGTACTGTGATGTTTTCCATCATGAAGGTAAGACTTGTACTTTAAACAGCTTGACTGATATATTGGATGGCCAGTAACTATGACCAGTTGTTGGTTTTTTTTTTGTTGCAGAAATACTGGCTGATAATGTGGCAAAATTTGCATATTGCCAAAAGACTGGTGATGAACACGAAAAATGAGGGGTAAAGATTTTTGGCAGCCACCCTTGCCACAATATAGTATTTGAGTTTGTGAGTTCTGTCGTCCGTTTGAATTTAAAGAACAAGACAAATCAGAACCAGAAGTCATAATTAAAAAAAAAAAATCAGTCTTTTTATTGCGACTATTTGAACAATTTAACAAAAGAGAAAACAGAGTAGAGCAATCCCCCCCCAGCCCTATAACACTAGAGAAAAAACGGGGAAAATACATACATACATATATAAATAAATAATAAGATAGATACACAAAATTAAATATATAACTAAAGGGGTACCTTAAAGAAATCTCAGGTTACACGTTTATATACTACAGACATAATAGTCATTTGGTGATTTTCTCAAAATATATTCTCAACAAAAGATATGAAGGGTTGACCGGTAGCATAGAACTTCCCAACGGATCCACCAACAGTGTGCGTAGTTTTTTCCAGATGTATATGACACAAGACCTCTTTAATCCTATCCCCAAATGTCGGAGGGAAGCGGCTCTTCCATTTAAAAAGAATAATGATTGTTTCATGATTGTTTTTTGCTCGCCTGAAGGGTGCAAAAAACAATCATATTAGAATTATACCTTCCTCACCCAATACAGCAACGCTCTGATATCTGCCGACCAGTAATAATATATGAAATTCAGAAGTGACATGCCTCCCTTTGAACGAGAAAGCTGTAATACATTCTTACCTTCCCTTGGTTGCTTGTTATTCCAAATGAAAATTTTAATTTAGAAAAGAAGGATTTCGTTCCTACCCCAAGAGAGAGGGGAGGAATGTTCCAGCGGTCAAAGTCATATTTAAGTCCCAATAGCAGGGGTGCATAAATTGCCTGGTATAGGTCCTTAAAATTACGTGTAACCCATATGCCCAAATACCTGATTTTTTAGGGCTAATTTTTAACCCGTGTGACCCCATGTTTATCCTCTCTACAGATGTAATAGGGATCAAATCACTTTTCTGAAGATTAACCTTGTAACCAGACATTTTCCCAAAATTGCAAGAAAGGTTAATAGTTGAGGTATACTAGAGAGAGAGAGTCTGATATAAATTACAACATATAATTTGCATAGAGAGAAATCTTGTGCTCCAAACTTACTCAGTGAATCCCTTTAACAGAGTTGGTCTGTCTTAAAGCAATAGCGAGTGGTTCAATAGCAATAGCAAAGAGAAGTGAAATAGGATCTCCCGGCCTCATCCTTCGCTGCAGCTTAAAGTAATTCGATATATTATTATTGGTACGGACAGCGGCCACAGCGCGTCCATATAGAAGTCTAACCCAGGATATAAACTTAGGGCCGAATTTAAAAGCTTCTAATGCTTTGAATAGGTAATCCCAGTCCACGCGGTCTAAGGCTTTTTCAGCATCAAGTGAGATAATTACCCTCATCATCTTTAAGGTTGGGTGTAATGGGCCCATTTATTATGTATATATTATATATTATATCAAATCTGATACTAAAGAAGTAATGACGGTCTCTTATAAAACCTGAGAGAAATGATGGTTGGAACCACCCTCTCCATACCGCGTGCTAAGATCTTTGCAAGAACTTTTGCATCAGTGCTTAAGAGAGAGATAGAGCAGTACGAACTGCAGTCGAGAGGGGTTTTATAATTTACAGTTTGAAACAATTATATCTGTCTAAAGCAGTCTGAACCAATTATATCTGTCATCAAGCCAGTCATATTTAACCAAAACTGCCAAAGCATAAAATTAAAATTTTGTCAGAGTTTTTAACCCTTTAAAATAAATTTTAGTCACAAAATATTCAGTTTGTTTAGACCTGATACATATAAACTGTATTTAATTTCTGCAACTTTAAGGGAATTTAATCCCCTGGAAAAAAATCTTTCTTCTCCACAGCCTTCGTCTGCACCAGGTCATGAAAATGATGTGATCTACAGCGTAACAACAGTAGCCAAAAATCAAACAGCCTTACCAAGTGTTAAGTTTAGTTGTTAAATGAGCAATCAAGGCTAAATGATTTAGAGATCCTCATCTAATTCTAAACCTCTCTCATTTTCCAGCTCTTTCCAGTAGTAGGAGACACAGAGGTGATCTATAGCTCTGTGGGTCACAACTAAGAGGTAAGAAACTCTCAGACTAACAGTCAAAATCCAACACACGTGTCATTATTCATTACTTGTATTGGACTATGTTGTTATTTGTCTGATATATTTTCTCATTTTTACATTCTCCCTATCTTGATTATAGGTTTATTTTTTAACAAAAAGCCTGACCATATAATTCACAAACATAAGAAAAGTGACCCGAAGAAAAGAATGTAGACTTTATAGTCTTACTGTTTTTTCTCAATTGACTTTATTGTGTAAATAAAAGACATGAGTTGTGATTGTTATTATTAAAAAAAAGGAAATTATTCTCTTTAAAATACCTTCTTTTAGAAAAAAAACATTACTTTTGACTTACTACTGAAAGGTTTGCCATCTCATTGTTTATAACTGAACATCACGCGAATTCCCCTTTAAAAGGTATATTGTGACAAACAGAACATTGTACGTTATAGAATTAAACATAAATGCACCACTTCCCTTCTCACTTCCTTTGCCTTCTCTTCTCTCTGAATTCATGTAGAAGTCAGAATACAGTAAACACCCGCTAATTTGTGGCTCAGAATTCAGAATCCTCCACATTTTTTCACTTTTTTCATAGCAATATATAATTTTAATGCATTTTAGTGCTAATGTATTAAGAAAAATATCATTTACTAATTTTGTAAGATAAATATTAACGTAAATTCAGCTAAATTTCCATATAAAATATAACTAGAAATTCTTTGGTACTGTCCAGAGAACACAATAAAAGCACTTCTTGGGATGGTGAAATACCACTGTATTCAGAGGCAGGAGGTTTGAAAGTAGCCAATCTGAGGGCGTTATTTATTTCTCCTCGCTGACAACTGCAGTCCAGAATTCCCATCAGAACAGTTTCCCCCGGGGAGCGTCTCCAGTGTTCTCGTGTTTTTCCGTCCTGTACTTTCATTATTGTAAATTAAATTATTTACCTGCTTATACCAAAGAAAACGACAGCAAATACCAAAGAAAATGCATGAATTACAGTACAGTCTATACAGGGGTAACATTGGTATTTTACATATTCTAGCACTGCGGGAGACAGCAGTTCAGTGTAAACTGTACAGTATGAATACAGAATTACCATTACATTTTTTGTAAGCGAAATTAAAGTGTTTTGGGAGCATATTTGGGGGCATATTTAGGACTTACACTATAAAAATAGGCATTTTTAGGCTTTTTTTTACCACACCACAAATTCACGTTTTTTTCCCAATTCGTGGGTGCTCTTGGAACGTAACCCCTGCGAATGATGGGGGTTTACTGTATTTTAAAAAGAAGAATAATGGGAACAGCTGCAAAAAAGTGGCAGATATCAGTGGGCTGAGCTAATGCATTTATGTGAATTCTCTTTTAATTTTAGCTGCTATTATTTAATTATGTTCTTTTGAGTTAAGGTTATTGTTTGAAAACAGCCCAGAATTAATCTATTTATTTTTCGTAAGATAACATTGCACATTAACTTAAAATTCCCAATAGACTGGATCTGCTAACTACACAAGCTTATTTCACTCATTGTATAGCTGTGATTGATTACAGCCCAAAACAATCAAATATCAAAAGAAGGTGAAACTGTGAACCAATTAACTGAAAACAAACTCTGCTTTATTTTTCTCAACCCTCCAATCACAGCCAGTGTTTTTTTTTTGCCAGTGTGTCTTAAGCTGGAGACGTACTTCTGAGACTCTTGAGGTGTTAAGAAATTCAACACACATCCGGTCATTTAAGCACCAGGGAGAAAGACCACTGCTGTTTCTCACACACACAGCTGGATCTGAATAAAAGGTCTTGGAGTCTCAGAGTTTTGGACATGGTTCAGTTCCACAGTAAATATGTTCCGGTGTTGAATATTCTGGCCTGTATTTTCCTTATTTTTACACTAAAAAAGAACACTAAACTAAATATCTGGCCTATGGTATCCTAAAAATGAAAAGCAAGTAAAGTTTGCATTTATACGTGAACACACCATAGCACACAGCGTGAAAAGCACAAAATTCTTTGTGAAGCAGCGGGCAGCCAGGAACACAGTGCTCGGGGACGGTATCTTGCTCAAGAGTACCTCAGTGGTCTAACAGTCCTGGGCTTTGAACCCACAACCTTCTGATCCTGAGGGTATCTTTCTAACCACCAGGCCAAAAGCTGAAAAGTAATGTTTTGATAAGTCTGGTCATCAAAGTGTTTCAGTTAGCTGATAGACTAGATATGTAACTTTTATGTTCAGTTAACAAATGAATCAACAACAGAAACTAACCCAGCTACTAAAACCCCTCAGTATTCTAGGATTTTTTAGATTATAACATTAAAGGTTTTTAGTGGGAAAAAAAGTAAATTAGGTCTAAGAGAGAGAGAACTTGATTGTCCTGTAAGGTAACAACTTTAATTTACACACAGTAACGTTATGTACGGATGTGACTCTTGATTTGATACTCAAGCTGTGAAACTTGTCTGTGGTGTCCAGGGCTGCTATGCGCCCCAGCAGCCAGCAGAGGGCAGTAAACTCTTTTTTTCTTGGTGAAGGGCTCCACCATCTATCTTACTTGGGTTTGAGGATAAAGTTATCTGTCGTTACTTTGGGATTTATGTAGCTGTTCTTATCTCCTATTTGTTTCTTTCATGATATCTCTCTCCTCTCAAGTCACCCTCCCCCTCCCCCTCCCCCTAAAAATTACTAAAATTATTAAATAAAAGAGAGCCAGCTGGTGGCCTAGTGGTTACGGTGTGTGCCCTGCAATCAGGAAGTCATGGGTTCAACTGCCAAGACCGCTAAGCACCAACATGTTGTGTTCCTGGCTGTCCACTGCTTCACTTGTGAATGGATTAAACGCACTGTGTGTTGTGGTGTGTTCACACATGACATAATTTTCACTTTTCCCTCCTTATTTAGTGTTTAGCCAGTTTTATGTTCACTTGTGTAGGTTTTTTTTGTCTTAGTTTAGACAAAAACCTACACAAAACCCTGGAAACGCGTTTTCAGGCCACGAAACAGCCAATGAACAGAATCTGTGAACTGGTACATTAAACAACATCTCTTTGCTCTGTTCGTTTTAATTGGAAGTTGTTGAAAGAAAACTAATTGGTTGAAGTTTGTTTTAGGTCAGAAAGATTATTTTGGGGGCCAAAAATCTTTGAGAGCATTTTGGTTGTTTCAAAGCTTGTTAAAAGCTTGTTCCTGTCTTTGTCATTTTGTCTAGCCTTGTTTTTTTCTAGGATTCTAGAATTCAGTTACCGCCAGAGTTGCATCAGTCGGACACGTTACAGCATTTGGCCGATATTCTTATCCAGAGTGATGCAGAAGACGGGTGCTTTGTACTCCACAAAGAAATCACATCCCTCACACTGCTAAAGACTTACATTCAGAGCTACTTATAGACTAAGATTCTACCTGAGTTTAATTTATTACTCCCATAAGGCCCTATCAGATCACACAGAGGACACAGAAGACAGGCATGTAATTCATGGGTTATTTATGATGTTTGTTAGTAAAGTTAGTTCATGACTTGAACATGTAGTTATTAGCTGAAGTGCTCAATGAGGTGTTTCTTCAGTATCTGTTTGAAGACTGTGAGAGACTCTTCAAACAGATACTGAACAGAAACTCATGGTCAGAGGAAGTTTAACCACTGAGATGAAAGTTGATGCATGTCTTTGACCTTTGAGAAGAGGGGGGTCAAGTTGGGCCATGCTTGGTGTTTTAAGAGGTCTAGCTGTGACCTGTGGTCTGATTAGTGCTGATAAGTAATACAGAGCTGGACCATCGTTTGGTTGTGTAGGAGAGCGTTAGAGTTTTTAATCTAATGTGAGCAGCCACAGGAAGCCGGTAAAAGGCCACAGTAGTGAAGTGGTGTACTGAAGACCAGATGTACTTCTGCATTCTGAAATCAGCTGTAGGGGCCTGATGGACTTCAGAAGACGTCCAGCCAGGAGGGAGTTGCAGTAGTCCAGTCTTGAGACGACAAGAGTGGCGTCAGTGGTGAGGAATGGACAAATTCTCCTGATGTTATAAAGAAGGTACCTGCAAAAAAGATCAACAATTTAAGATGTCAAAAGATAAAAAAATAACTTTGAATCATCATTGATAGGTTCTTTATAAGTAAATCCCATAATGAATAAAATCTGGTTTAACTTTGTGAGTCCACAACTGCAAACACACAAGTTTCCATCAGGCAACACTCATTACTTCTGCCTCAAATTTGAGTTTACATATAAAGTTTCTACCACCTTACTTTACGATGATCCTTACAATGAGTCCCTGACTGAATTAAAATAATCCAATTAATAGTTATGAATTAGGTCCAAAGCCCCTTTAAATAATAAACAATAAGAAAAGGCAACAATGACCTGATGCTTGCCAAATAGTGAGCCATCATTTATTAACACGCTTAAATCAACATTCTAATGTGATGGTGTGCCGGCATTCTCGTGATTTCGTGGCTGTTAAGTGAGAGAAAGCGGTCTCGCACAGATCCGTGGATGAAAAGGCGAGATTGTTTTAACTGCGTCTCACTCCGCTGGAGATTTTCCTCACAGCATGACGGACAGAACTCGGACAGACAACCGGCCGAATTTCAGCTGTACCCCAGCATCTCTTCTCTGGACTGGAGGACGGTAGCGGTGAGCGGATCGATCCTAATATCGAAAATCGATACCAGTGTAATGAGATCGATACTTTAGTGCCGATGCTTTCAGGTGCATCTCCAGTCCAGCATGGAGCAGCAAACTCTCCTCTTCCTCGACCGCCTGTATGTTGATGATGGGATGTCACGTGACTCAGTAGCACGCGCACTTACACACACACACGCATGCAGAGAAGGAGCAGAGCGCGCACAAACACACACACACACACACACGCAGAGAAGGAGCAGAGCGCGCACAAACACACACACACACACACACACAAGCAGAGACGGAGCAGAGCGCGCGAACGCGCACACACACACACACACACAAGCAGAGAAGGAGCAGAGTGCGCGCGCACACACACACACACACACACACACATAAGCAGAGACGGAGCAGAGCGCGCGCACACACACACACATACACAAGCAGAGACGGAGCAGAGCGCGCACAAATACACACACACACACACACACACAAGCAGAGACGGAGCAGAGCGCGCGAACGCGCACACACACACACAAGCAGAGGGGAAGCAAAGTGCGCGCGCGCACACACACACACA
>JBBJLS010031427.1:0-17500 GCA_037577275.1 Bryconaethiops microstoma
GAATTGCCTATTAAGTAAATGATTGTTTTCAGGCTGGCTATATGACAGAAGATCAAGCTCACAATTACACCATTGGGGTGCAAAATGCCTCTGACCTCTCTTCTCATAGTAATGTTGGAGTTAATGGCCGCTGGGGTTTTCGTGTTAATGGTGGACACTTTGGTGAGTTTACTGAATATGTGTCAACAAGTTCATGATAGAGCATTATTAAGACATCAACATTACAATGGAGCAATTTATTGCAATTTTAGCTTTACTGAAAAAAACAGCCATCCCCTTCAACATGCACTTAAATGGGAATTTCTTCAAATTTTCTACATTATTCCATCATTCATGTTGGTGGTGTGGTGTGAAACGGTTCATTATACATAAACTTAAAACTTGATTTACAGTTGATGGGAATGAAACCAGGCTTCAAGTTTATTACTCCAATATAGCAGTTTTATTTATCAATCCCCAGTGAACCTCCACATGTCTAATGAGCGTTTATATGAAATGTTGAGGATGGTAAATTAGTGGCAAATCTGACCTAAATCAGTTTTCTTGGGTATTATTTTGCCTCGCAACACCCTGCAGATTCCTCTCTACGATTAATGTATTTTACCTATTTTTGGCTGAAACCTTCACAAATTAATTCTGAACAATGTGTCAGCCCTCAGACACTAACTTTCTATGTTGGCTATGAAAGTTTCATTAAATGATTTGAATATCTGGTTACTACCACCATTGCTGTGAACAGTTCTGTAAGTTCAGGAGGTTCCTTTAGAATAAGGCATCTAACATTAGACCACTTTCAGTGCCAAATTAATGCAGAAAATACAAACAAACAAACAAACAAACAAACAAAATCCCACAACGGAAGTCGCCTTTAAGTGGCTCAGTTTAGTTTATGGGAAATAGAAACTGGTATGGTAAATCACTACATGAATATGGGCAATATATTTACCATAACAGACATAGTGTAACAATGCTACATAAACGATACTTGTTGATTTTGGTTGAAATGGAAGTGAGAGGAGGTGGGCAATTTGATTTTGCGAGTGTAGGTCAAGTCACGAGTCAAGTCAACATGCGTTACTAGCCCTGTTGCCCACCACCAACTGCCATGTTGGTGCATCTGGGTTTCTTGTGTCTTAATGAATGGCCTGCTTTTAAAACACTCCAATTTTTGGTGCAACCAACACATTCACACTGTTTCTTTATGTCTGTCTCTAGCAACCTGTGAGACACTGAATTGCACTGAGAAGGAGGTGTGTGCGCAGAGGACTGGAGTTCTTGGCTGCAAATGTGCAAGGAACCATCTAAGGCCAAATCCTAGTACTTTCGGTACATTTTGCCAAAAAAAACTTATGTAAGGTTGATCCTTGCAGAGGTTGTGTACATTTCACTTACACTAAAATATAATTTCAAGAATTAAGATTGCATGAGATTGATCAGACTGATCTTAAAAGTACATTTATCATATAAAAGTCTTTAAGAACTCATGGTTGTTTGGAACTCAATAGTGAAATAATGTGCAATAATTTCTGCACCTATTTCAGTACAGATGATCTTCTGTTTGAGAAAGTGTTTTAACTTTGGTGCCTCTGTTTTTCTCAGATGCCACTGAGACATGTGCCAGCAGTTCTGGGTGGGTGTCTCTGTCCCGCTGTCAGCTTTTTGAAGCTGGATTTCCATCAGAATTCCTCCACCTCAATGATCGCTCATGCAGAGGGGTGACCGTCGGTGACAAGGTGGAGTTCCATTTTGACAACGATGCTAACATCTGTGGCACTACCTTAAAGGTACAGGCTCTTTAAACCTTTAAAATTTTAATTTGTTTCCAAATTTGTAATTTGTATTTGACTTCACAAACAGGAACGGGATACCCTATAGCCTTTTAATAATCTTAAGCAAAAGAGGACTGCATGACTGCAAGGGTGCCATTTGGGATGGTGTTTTTGTGTATTTTGCCTATGTGTTGCCATATATTTACAGCAGAGTGAAGCAGGATGTCATTTCTTAAGAGTCCCAGTAAGCTCAAACAGGCTAATAAATATAAGGGGAGGGAGAGTGAAACAGTAGAAAAGTATCAATTTATTCATAAAAATTTACAGAGATGCCAATAGCTGATTTAGCTAAATAAACAAAAGAACATTGTAACCCATATTTACCAGGGGAGTCTGTGTAATTCATTTGTTGAGATGAAATCAAAAGCTTTCGATGAGAAAAGGTGCATTATGGAGAAATTTACTGACTACAGTGTTGGTGAATTGAACCAAGGGACACAGTTTCTACCACACAAATATTTTATTTACTATCCAAACCCATGATTTCTCCTCAGTTTATAACAGTGGTATATCTGAAAAAATTACCCTTTGTAACTATCATAAAACAACATCTCATACTGCATATTGTGCAGCAACTTTCCATTGGGAGCTTTTAGAGGCAGATGTTCCATTCACCACCAGTGTGAATAATTCAGACTCTGTAAGTTTCTATAGAATTCATATCAAACCACTCTGAATGACTCCTTCGCCATGAGCCACTCAAACTTCAGAAAATAGAACAGAATATGTGCGGTGTATCTTCTACTTCCAGCTACTCGCGATTAGGGGTCGCCACAGCAGATCAACTATCTCCATTTATTTCTGTCCTCTGCATCTTCCTCTCTCACATCAACCTTACCACATCCATAAACCTCCTACTAGGCCTAGAACATGAACATGTATGGTGTATTTACATGTACATATCAGCCATGTATGTAATATCGCCACCTACTAATTTCCTTCGAGAAGATGAATCAAAACAAAGCTATAACACCCTTTCCATCTCTAGAGTAACGACACACACTTCATCTATGAGAACTCCATTCAGATGTTTCTGGAGGCGAGGCCGAGACGTGTGATCAGTCGCAAAACCTGGCTGAACATTACCTTCTCCTGTGTGTACCCGCTCATCCAGAGCATCTCCATGCCCATGTCCATCAAGGCCAACGGAAGGTGGGGATAGTTCTAGCACCAGCTCTAAACACATCTTCTACACCTTTCTTTCACTTGTTCTTGAAATGTTCTTTAACGGTTGGATGAATGTTCGTCCACAGTGTGATCAGCAAGGAGCTTTCTACAGAGGGTACATATAATATCCTCATGATCCCCTATCCCAACTCCTCCTTCATTGCTCCTTACTCCGGTAATGTCACACTCGACGTGAACCAGCAGGTGTATGTGGCTGTGGAGGTGGAAGGAGTCGATGGCCGTCAGATCGCCACCGTGCTGGACAACTGCTGGGCCACTCCAGTTGAGGACAGCAACAGCAATGTTCGCTGGGATCTGATTAAGAATGAGTAAGATGGAGATGTCAGGTTATATGAATCTGGATAGAAATTCATATTGTCACAAATGAAAAAGGGTGGTCCTTTAGACATGGCTTGGGAGAAAGGGATTTCTTTTATGTTTGTTTACAAGTCCACAACTGATATTTATTTAGCCAGTCTAGTTGTCATCAGTCATTAGTTGGCTACACAATAGCATTATGCAATTGAATGAGGTTAGCAAGTACAATCAGAGAATATTATGTACATATATCCCCCTATTCCCCCAAGCACTAAGATGTTATAAGGGGAGTTTCCATTAAGACTGCGTTTCCAATGAAGCATAATGCAGGGCATCCAATCAGAACATAGCTTATTTGTTTATATATGCAAACTAGCAAAAATTGCCAAATTCTGAAGGAGAATAAGAGGTTGGAAAACAGTTGTAAAAGTGAAATATGCCTTTTTTTGGTGAATAAAACTGTACAAACATCATTATTGCAACTTTAAAACTGTAATGGGTCTAATGTTATCGACATCCATTACATTTCAATAGGCCATTTTGTTCTGTGACAGACGTTCACCATTCAGTCATTTGTTGAGATTGGCCACCATGTGTTGTCTCATTGTAAAAAATTGTCCTTCATTGTAAATGGGCGGGGCTAAGCTGCCAAAGACACAATAGGTGGATATGTGTAAATGAGCTCCAAACCTGAACTCTGTGATCCTTCTTTCCCTCTTCAGGTGTCCCAACCCCAATGACGGCACCGTGCAGCTGCTGCAGAATGGACAAGAAACGTCCAGCTACTTCTCCTTCCAGATGTTCACCTTCACTGGCATGTCGGAGAATATCTACCTGCACTGCCAAGTTCACCTGTGCCTGCTGAATGGAGGTGAATGTGCACAGGTGAGCTGAAGTAAAGTGCTTGGCCAGCTGCCGGCCAGATTCTGCACCAGCTATTACATGCACTCAGTTATTACATGAGCACCTGAAGGCTAACCCACATGTTTGCTTTCCTGTCTCAGTCGTGTGATGGCAGTCTAACAAGAAGACGCCGCTCCCTGGACTTCCATGACACAGCTGCCATCACCATGGGCTTCTGATCTGCTTGTTGGATACATACACTTCTTAAATGGGGCTTTGTTGTATTCTGCTTGTCTGTGTGAGGGTATATGTGTGTGTACAGTGTAATGCAACCCCCCAAACCTGGACAAATCGTTGATTTTCTCAGTAAAAAAACACACATAAAATATGAAGCGTGCATCAACTTTTGCATGGACTACCAGGTGTTAATTTGTTCCCAATAAAATCAGCAAGTAAACAGTTATTGTGCATTAAAATGTGGGGACGTACTTTTTTTACTTAGAAAATCAACAAAAAGGCCATTTGCACACAACTGTGTCATCAAAGTGTCAATATTACGTTAAAAAAATCAACAGTGCTTCTGAAAAACAGTCTTAACTCAACAGTAGTTGCTGAGCCCCAGGACACGGCAAGAACTAGCCTTAACTATGTCCAGTTGATTAAACTGGCCTCTCTACTTTGCGCAAAGCATCTGCATGGAATGGAGGAGCTCTCTAAAACTGTCCTAAAACTGTAGAAAGTTAAGTTTATACTGTTTGTGTGTCTTATGAGCTTCAAATTTTTGTGTTTAAGGAAGGACACTTCACGCGAATGGGGTCATTTTTGAAAATATTTTTTAAGATATCACAGTGAATCTTTGCCACATTTTGTATTACACATATACAAATGAGATGTCTCCTTAAATATTCATATGCTTGCATATTTTTGCAAATAAAAACAGTTGGATGATATTAGAATTAACAGAATTTGGACATAATTAATTCATCTAAACACTTCAGTTAGTGGATAATGAGTAAAGTCTACATGAATTCCTAAGTCATCACTTTCTTTTGTAAATACAGATAGCAACTGATAATCTCACCAAAGCACAGTGCAAAAAAGTCAAGTTCATTGCGATAGTCTTCTTATAAACTGGATTCTATATTTACATATTTGGGAGTTTATATGGCTTCAAATCGCACAAAGGAAAACACTACCTTTTTCTACCGTGAACATGTTTTGAGAAGTAGGAGGCTAGCATTTTGGCTACTGAGTGCTGATTGGTTGGCATTTTGGCTACTGAGTGTTGATTGTTTGATGAGCTAAATAGTGTCATTACTGTACAAATGTCACTGTTAGAAAGTCCTGCAACTGGAGCTGAACAGCGTGTAAAAACATCACAGCACAGATTAAATATTTTACAATGTTCCATGTAAAGTGAAAATGAGTGCATATGTCTGTATAAAAAGTTTTGCACAAAACCTCTGTAGAAAGCCACACATGTTGGACTCACTTAAGAGCGCCCTCTAGTGTCTGATCAACTCAGAAGAGGTTATCAAGTTCCAGTTCTCCTCAATACAAATTCTCTGATTTGGCATCTACTGTTTCTCAGGAAGAATATCTTGTTTTGCTTCTGTTTCCGTAAAGGCACAGATGTAGAAAAGCGAATGAAATCCGCTGTTAGTTTCTGACTCGTTTTGGTGGATCCAAAGGCTGTTTAAAAACACTCAGTTGCCGCATGCACCTAGTAACTTGATAAAAAGTGCAGGCTTTATTTTATATTAGTATGTTATCAGAGGTCTCATATAAACATTCAAAAAGAAAAAGTAGGTCACATGCCCACTCCTTGTGCTGCAAACGATGCTACCAGCACTGCAGGTTTTTTTGTGCATTGTCTCTTTCTTGCTTTCTTGCATTGTCTCTTTCTTGCTTTTTCTTGCTCTCTCCTCATTTAATCAGCTAAAAAGGCACTGACAAGGACGACTGAAGTTAACCAACTATGCTGTAAAATATGCAGAGAGTACAGATAACAATCAAACTCCCCACACAGCCAACAGTCAGCTTGGTGTGTCCTGAACCTGAAGAGTTATTCTGAACCTGAAGTTTGTAGTAATAAACATGTTTTATTATCTCTGAAAATTTGCATGTGATTATATTTTCCTGTTCTGTCTTAAGTCTCTTAATAAATCTGTTCTAAGCATTAAATACGATTCTGTTTTTATTATTATTATTATCATAACAGCATAGAAGTAATAAGTTTAATAATAAAGTTCAATTTCTCTCTCAATGCACAAGTCCTTAGTAGTCACACTTGCAAACACACACACAGGGGAATGAGACATAGATGAGAGGTCCCATCAGAGTACCAGGCTTGAGCTGTTAACTCCGGATCCAGCAGTTATTGTCACTGGCTCTCTTACTGCCACTAACAGAGGAAGCAGGAGTCACACAACAGGCCTTCTAACAAGACATACCCAGACCAGAACCCACTGTAGTGAATGGGTGACCACACAAAGATTCTGTGGCTCGGCTTGCATTTTAAACCCACAAGTACACACATACAGCCAATCATACGACAGAGACAATCAGCTCATTAACAAGCAGTAATCACAAGACAGGTGGACATGTTGTTAGGTACCTAGCAACCCAGCTAAGGAGCTAATGAAGTTCCACTACTCACACCCGGGTTGCCCAGACACCCAACGACCAAACACACAACAAACCATGACATCATCATGTCGTGCCCAGAGCCATGTACACCTAGTACTCAGGAGACGGGCTACGTTTGGGGGCGTGACTGAGATGGACCAGATTTGACAATTACACCATTCTTTATGAACACTGCTCACACAAGACTTTGGTGTTGTACAGCTTGATACTTACAGATACTTACAAATACTTTTAACAAAATGCTTCATTTTTTGCTAATATATGTGCTTTGCTATTCACAGATTTCAGATGAAGTTATTCAGCCTTTGTTGTTCTGTGTTTTATTTGCGCAATGTATCTTCCCTCTTCGCCTAACCAGTCTTTTTCGGACTAATGCCATATTCTTGTTAGACCCAAACAAATTTGCATTTGGGGTGCCAGACAGAAAGCTTGACAATAGAGTGAACTTCAGGCTCTTCAGGCACCATTTCAGCTACTAATGAGGGATATGAAAAAAGGGACATATGGTGCCCTCTATAGGGTTGGGACAAAGCCATAATTTTCTTTGAGATTCCTCTCAGCACCTCAGTGTAAAATTTTAAATTAAATAATTCAGATGTGATTAAAATGCACATTCCACACTAAATTTAATATAATTGTCATACATTTTAGTTCTACTTGAGCAGATAAGATGTATCTATACACCACAGAATTCAGCAGTTACATCATCAATGAAGATATGTGCGCCAGTATCTGTGGCAGCCATACATACCCAAGCCATAACACCCCCACCACCATGTTTAACAGATGAGCTGGTATGCTCATCGGATCTTGAGCAGTTCCTTTTCATCTTGTGGTGGCAGGCCAACATGTCCGTGGCGCTCCTCAACTGGTGCTTTCCGAGGTGCTGAAGAGGACAAGGAAACCAGCACACCATACGTGCCCCTTCCACACCAATGTTATGAACTGCAAGGGAGCACAGGTACTGGGGAAGGGCACCCCAACGAGACACACCGGCAGCCATTACGGAGTCACCATCCCTGAGGAGTAAGCGCCCTATATAGGGGCACCCAGGTGGAGCACAGTTTGTCGAGGGACTAAGGAAACTAACGACTGTGCTTCTTTCCCTTTTTCTCTATGCAGATTCCACCCTCTCCTGCTTCTGCTCTGTACACAGGGCCCTCATATCCCCTGGAATAACCCATTGAACACAACCAACTCTGCACCGAGCACATTCTCCTGCACTTCCTTTCCTTGAGAGTACAAGATTCCTAGCACTATAAATAAATGAGCACAAAGTGCACCTTTTCTCTGTCTCCTGATTGTGTGTATCCTCTGTCTGATCCCCGCGAAATGGCGCTACAGTCTACATACTTTCTTATTGCCATCACTCTGATACAGGTTACACTTGGGCTCATCTGTCCATAACACTTTTTCCAGAAGACTACATCTGACCATCCTGTTTTTGTGGCTAACTAGTGGTTTGCAGCTTGCAGTGTAGTGTAGTGAAGTCTTCTGCGGATAGTAGTCTCTGACAAAGACCAACCTGCATCCTGAAGACAGTTTCTGATTTGTTGGACAGGCGTTTGAGGATTTTTCTTTATAATATTGAGAATTCTCCTGTTATTGGCAGTGGAGGTGTCCTACCAGTCCCTTTGCGATTACAGAGCTTACTAGTGCACTCTTTCCTCTTAATTTACATTTAAATTTACAGCATTTAGCTGACGCTCTTATCCGGCATTTAGCTGATGCTCTTATACGTCAGTGCTCAAGTAGTCCACATCTGTTTCTTACACGTGTAAGGCTATACTTAAATCAACATTTAATTCCAGCCATTTGATTTTGGTAAACAATGTATCTAATGGTTTTATTCTTGATCAAAATTGTAGAAGCAAGCCTAGGTATCTTATCTCTACACCAATGAAACAATGAAACACACCATGTTATTTCCACATGGTGGAACTAAAATGTATGAAAATGACTTAAAATTACAGTCTGGAATGTGCAATTTAATCACTTCTGAAGCAGACGGGTAACTCAAAGAAAATGTGACTTTGTCCCAAACATTATAGCATTATATTCGTATGCTGGAATGCAGTGTTTTGTGTTTTCCTTCTTCAAAAATATTGCTTCTCATTTAAACCAACAAGTTTTATTTTGATATCATCCACCAAATAACATTTTTCTGAAAGCAAATGGCAGCGATGCTTATTGGAGAGCAGTGGCTTTCATCTTGCAACCAAATGGTTGACTCATGACTATCAACTTTGCCAATACTTAGAAGTTACCCTGTGACCTTGACTATTGCACATCTAATAGTTTTAGTGGTCTCTGTTGGTGGACCTGGGATGCTAACAGTGGTCTTTAATTTTATCCATTTGTGCACAATCCATCTGACTGTGGAGAAGAACTAACTCTTTAGAGATAGTTTTGCAAGCTTTTCCAGTCTGGTGGTCTAAAACAACTCTTTTCATTCATGCCCTGAAACACTTCCACAAACATGCTGTGAAGATCAGACCTGCTCACAACTGATTGAAAATACCTGGCTCCAATTTTACCTTCTAATACTTAACAAGTACCATCATTGTAAAATGCAGTTTTGTTTTCTATGTAAGAACTCCACCTGTGTTTCTCACAGTCAATCAAGATCACATTGTGAGCCCACAAAAGGTGCAATAAATCAGGTCTTGCGTGTTACTTAAATATGTCTGAATATGAGAGCAATTTCTCAGTCATTCCAAGAATTAAGTTCTGGTTTGAAGTGCCCAACCCTATTAATTTAAGAACAATAAATGGAATGCTGACTTCTGCCTTTTCTGTGAAGTGACAAATAGACATTCAGCTTTACTTGTCATAGATACTGATTTCATTTAAATGATAAAATCTGCATACTGGTCACAAAGTCATGGTTGCATACCTAAACAATATCAGTCAAAATTCAACATGGACTGGAGGTGCTAAATTGACCCTAGGCATGAATGTGTGTGAGTGTGTTTGTATGTTGGCTTTGCAATAGACTGGTGATCTGTCCAGGATGGTTCTCCACCTTTTGCCTAATTGCTGCTGGAATATTATCCAGCATCTAACAAATAAATCCTTATTTAGACATAGCCCGACTATGGTGTGCCACAAGGTTCTGTTCTGGGACACTCTTGCTTTATGATGGTTATGACACAAAATAGCCATAATAAACACTGGGGTGACACCAGTAACAATCCCTGGGCAAGACATTGGTCTACATCTAATTAAAGTCTCTCTGGGCATGTCTAAATGGTTGCAGTTTTTAAACAAGCTCACTTTAAAGAGTTTGGTAAAAGTAAAAGGTACACATTAATACTTTGCAATCAAATGGTAAGCGTTCTTTACACTGGGAACAGGATTTCTGCACATTTGTTTTTAGTAATGCTTAAGGTGCTGTGGGCATTTTTTAAGTGACCAAACAGGCCTTACATGTTACTATTAATATGACAATGTTTTCTTATTCTCACTGTTCACCTAAACATCCTGTGCCAACATTGTCATGTTTTACTGATGTAAGCATTGTCCAAGCAACTAACCCTTTTTCTGTGAAATGATTAAATGGAATGTTAATTGTTGTACTTATTATATAGGTCAGGGCATAAATTGGGATGGAGAAAAATTCTAAGGAGTTTAGACATTAAAAGATTAGTGATGGAGATAATAATGTTTACCCAGAAATCTCGTGAAATGATGCACTTCCAAGATTTCAGAGCCATCCTGTCAGATTTGGAAACCTGCTTCTGGAAGCTCCACCTGACATAACCAACACAACCAGGAGAACTGATAGAGCTGACCAGTAACATCTACAAACACTGAAAGCTGGGGGGCTTGCATTGCCCTTGTCCCCAGAAAATCACAAATATGATATCCAACATCACAGCCATCGGGCACAACTTGCCTCACTTTCTGACTTGATGTTACCCAGTGCCAATTCCATAACAGAATTGGCAGGTAGTGTTCCTGTCTAAGCACATTGAGTCCAAAAGGTGCTTCATGTGACTAGCCTTTACACTCCCAAATTTGGTGGTATAACGTGGTTTAAGTAAAAGTATACTTTAAAGGGGAAAAAAACTACCATTACTTCCAGTTTTCTTCTATTTTACCCCAAAAATAAGTGGATGTTAAGGAAACAAGTCTACTTGATCTGTGGTCCTTTGGCTGCAGATGCATGGAAGCTGTAACTTTCAGGTAATAACCAACAACTGAATGTGGATATTTTTGACACTGGAATGTTTGAAGTCATTGGAACGTATGACATGGGGAGCCTGTGAAGTTTGGAGAATGGGGGATGTGATCAGACTTCTTAGGAAAAATGAGAACAGTAGCTGCAGAGTTTTGCACATATTGAAGCTAGCAGTGTTATTTTGGGAGACTAGGAAAATGAACTTTTCAGTAATCAATACAAGAAATTATCAATGCATGAATAAGTATTTCAGCATTCCTTAAGCAAAAAAATGGATGGACACATGAGATAAAAAATGCACTAAAAATGCACTTTTGACTAAAAAGCTAATACGAAAGTCAAATGTCAGAGAAAGGTCCAATAGGTCACCCAGATTCTAAACAGAGTCAGAGGGCACATTAAGAGCACTATCAATGTTTAGAAATGACAGCCTTGGACAGCCAACAAAAGTTCAGTTTTATCTGCATTGAGCTTAAGAAAAATTGATGTCAACCAAGCTTTTAAATCATGAATGCTGGGTTTAAGTGAATGGGGCACGGTGGCTGCAACGGGAGTGGTAAAATAAAACTGAGCCCATAACACCTAATAATGTGACCAACAGGAAGCATGTACATTTTATAAAGCAAAGGGCAAAGACAGATCCTTGAGGGACACCATGGTTAATGATAACAGAGAGGGATCTGCTTCTATGGATGGAGATGAACTTCTGCCTTTCTGTAAGGTATGAAGAGAACCAGGAAAGATCGCACCAGAAATAACAAAAGCAGAAAGATATGAAAGAAGAATGTTATGGTTAACAGTATCGAATGCAGAGCTCCGATGAGGAGAAGAGAAGGAGAATAGGGAACCCCTGTCCACCTAAAATAAATATTAATAGTGACCTCAAGAAGAACAGTCTCAGAACTATATAGTAACTGAAAATCAGATAGAAATGGCTCATAGAGGTTGTTATCCTGGAAACTAGACCTTCCCAATTATTTCAACTCTTTCTAAAAGTGTGGAAGTGAATGTTGGGTTTGAGATAGGTCTATAGTTATTATAAATGTCTGAATCCAAGGTACGTTTTTTAAAGACAGGTGTAACTTTGACCATTTTTAAATGAGCAGGATCGATACCAGTAACAAGAGAGCAACTAATTAATTGAAATGATCGACAGACATTGGTTAAGAAGTGTAGTGGGTGCTAGATCTAACAGACAAGTGGATGAGCTTATTGTCCTGAGTAAATCTTTGAGAGTCCAGGCTAGTGAAAGAGAACTGAAAAAGTTTGTTTATAGTGGCAAATTTGGGGCTTACTGGTGCTACTACTAAAAGAAGTCGGGTAGGTGGTACAAGGGAAAATCAATATTTCATATCGATATGCTAAAGAATGCAGAGTAAGACCAGTTTTTTATATATAGAAATGATTCCCCAAACCACCACAGAAGCCTGATCTGCCCCACATAGTGAGCATTTCTTCATACAAAAGCTTCAGTCTATTGTTAGGTGTGGCAGGGACTTTTCGATTTCATTTTTGGATCATGCACAGAATTCTTTAGAAATGAAAGCAGCTTGGTTAACTTCAACCAATTAAAAAATGACTCTGAAGCAGTCACTAAACATTAGCATGGTGTTACGACAACAGCTGCTTCCTGAGGACACAGTTCACACTTAGTGATGAGTACCATTCCTCACACTACCACCACTAGTACCAACCAATGGAACCAGGGGTCAGGTCTCCAACACAAATATAGCCATTTTATTGACTCTCTAAACCCACCAGTTAATCTACATATGTCTTCTAAATGTGTGTATATAGAATTTTAATGATGGTGAAGTAGTGGTAAATCTGAATTAACTTTTCTTTTGTAACTATTTTGCCTCGCCATCCCCTGCATTTACCCTTCTGCCATAAATGGATTTAAAACAACTTTTAGACTGAAGGCTCCTCAAAACTCTCCTTCAAACAGCATTCATAACTAATTCATGCAATTCATTTCTGTGAGGGAGCTTTTACTCCTGTTGTCCAGTTCCATTCACCACCACAGTAAAGAACAATTCAGATTCTCTAGAAACGAGCATCAAAATGTCTTGTTTTCATCTGGAACGTGTACAAAAGTGGCAATTGAGAGTAATTAGTGAAATTCCAATAGTAGAGATCCGACTGTTGCAATATCAGTGCAGTCATTACTGAAATGTGGCAGGTCCACTACATGCTCCAAGAGGCATGCATTATTTTCTTCCTTTCGATAGTCTGTCTTCTTCTCACACGCACACAGTGCTCAGACTGGCTCTTCCAGTGGTCAGACTGGTTCTTTGCTTTCAATTCCACAAAAATTGAAAGCATTCCAAGTGCTTGAGGCTAAATGATAGTGCAGCTAATTATTTCAAATGAACGCTCCTTTTCTGAGAATCACTCAAAGCAATTTACGCTTGAAATAAATGTGCAAAGGTGTCCTCCATGCCTCATATGTCATGGCTCAGGCAAGACATATTGGGTCGGTTTCCCAGACAGCAATTAAGCCTAGTCTTGGACTACCTTTCTTTTCAATGGAAAATCTCTATTCACAGCACTACATAATCCAGGAGTAGACTTAGTCCCTGACTGGGAAACCGAACCATTGTGTTTAGTGCTAACTGCAAGCCTCACCCACTTTTGCATCTGCGTTTTCTGACACTGGATGACATTCTTTTATCTGTACAAAATACTTAAAAGTAAACCTAGTTTCTGCTGCTGTTTTCAGTTGAGTAAAAAAAAAAAAATTGACCAATTTTGGCTTTTAGCAGCGTTACGCATTATTATGTGTCCCGAGTCCTAAAGTTGGAGTCATCAGCTAAATTACTGCAATTTCAAACATAAGGTAACGTTTACAGTGCATGCTTTCTTTAGATAGAATAGAAAGCAAAAAAACATGTCTTATCAAGTTATTTGATATTTTTTAAAAACAAAGGTAGTCCTTTAAATATGTTTAAAGATAGGAGCGAACTCACATTGTTAGTGTCCTCAGCGTATGTACAGTTCAATGTTAAAGTGGACAAAACGTATATGACCATTGTGACTGAGATTTGAAACTGATAGATGATTCAGATTCAGGCTGGAGTGAACCTAGGGAAAAGGTGTAATCCAGAAAAAGCTTGGCAAAAGGCAAAAACCAAAAACAGAAGTACCATAGGCGAAGCAAGAGGTTTAAGTCAAAATTCAAGTTCAGGTTCAAGTTTATTTATACAGCACATTATCATAGGGTGAGGGTAAGTCTTGGCCTCGCACCCATTGACCCAGGGATAGTCTCCAGGACCCTAGTGAGGATTAAGAAGTTACAGAATATGAATGAATGAATGAATGAATGAATAAAACAGAATAAAACAATGGAACACATAAATGAAATAAGAGTATGTGAAAGAACACTGTAAAAATGGAAAGTACAAAACGTCAAAATCATAAAGCAAGGAGGAACAAATCACTTATTCCACTAATAAAGGTAATACTAAACAAAGTATTTTAATCTTCAAGTCCTTTTATAGTGCTTGGGACAAGAAGTGCTCAGCCTATACAAAACTCCAACCAAAGGTTAACTAGTGAGGCTGTAGAACTGAATATTACAGTATAAAAAAAAAAACAAGGCCAGTCTTACATGTGAAAAATCAGCCAAACCTAAAAAGGTTTCATCCCTCTAAAGGGCATCACCGAGGGTAATAGAGTGACACTTCAATCAAGCCTAAAATGTTAATCTCATCCAGAATACAGCCCTAAAATTTCCTACAAGCACGAGGACAAAATGACCTCACGCAATGTAATATGAAAGTGATGACTGATGTAACCTCAATAGACCCCTGTAACCTCAATTCAAAATTTAAAAAAGGAAAAAAAAACTATATGTATATATATAAAAATAATAACTATATATATATGGGGCGTCCAGTTTACTGAATCAAATTCCTTTATTTATATACCAATGCAAAACTTCATGCTAAACCAGTTTTAAAATATTCATTACTGAATAATGAATCAATTCAGCATTTAAATGTGCACTCGCATTCAGAAAGTAAGATTAAATAAATTTGTTGTAATTTCAATTATTTTTAAGCCTACAAACAGTTTAATTATATTTTTCTTTTCTTTCTTGCTTTATTTCCTTTCATATTCATAAAATATAATAGTATTTAAAATTATTTCAGTATTGCACCATTAATTCAAACTTTGTTGGAGTTATAAATTTTTAGTAGAGATGTAACGGATGTATGTAGTTTGGTACAGTACCTCTCTTTGCCTGCAGAGAGAGACAAATCTACATTTTTATAACCAAGTCGAGGATTTTTTTTTTTTTAAGCATCTCTGTACTACATATAAAAAATAGGTGAAGAAGACTTGCTTCGTTTGTCTCCTTTTCTTGCTTCGTTTGTTACCTTAAACTGTCAGGTCTGGTAAGCCTGAGGATGGTGATTGGGTAAAGGGTGTGTTTAGGGTTTTTGGGTCTTTTATTTTCACAGGGTGTGTAATTTACAGCTGTGTAGATTTTATGTTTATTGGTTGTGTTTGTTTATTGGGTTAATGGTTTTGGGTTTTGGTATTTAAGTTCAGTTTTGTGGACCACCGTCACCCTGCCTCGTGTACAGAGTACATGCCTTTTCTCCTTTTCATTTTTGGCCCTCGTGCCCTTTGTTTGATTTATAAATAAAAATAATATCAGCATGAACATCTGCCGAAGTGCCAGTCCTCATTTGGGGAGATAAGGAAAACGTGACAGATGGACCATGCAGCCGCGGCCGGGCGGAAGCAAAGTCATATGAGACAACGCTCCAGAAAGACGAGGCTGCACGCCAGTGACTCATGCCAGCACACAGGAGACTGCTGCAGCCTCCCACGCCTGCCCCCCGGCTTTGTTTACCAGAGTAAGGTAGCGTAGCCGTGGTTAGAGTTTGGGAAAGAGCAGGTTGCCCAGAGCTTGTAGACTTATTAGGCCCTTTAGATTAGCCACTAGGCTCTTTAATAGAGCCTTTAAAGCCAACATTAGCCCAGCCACTATGCCCGTTAGCCCAGCCGCTAAGCCCATTAGGGGGGCCTTTAGCCACCATAGAGGGGCCTCTAGCCCCTACAGTGGGACCTTTAGCTCATACAGAGGGGCAGTTAGCCGCAGAGGGGCCTTTAGCCACAGAGGGGTCTTTAGCCACAGAGGGGCCTTTAGAGGGTTTTTTTTTTGTTCGTTCATCAATTACTTACAATTACATATTAACTGCTCTCACTTTAATTTATAAAAATTAATCCATGAAAATTCAAACAGAATATAAACTCTTAATCTTAATCTTTCTGACTGAGAAAAAGGCTTCTGCGGTCCTGATGTGACATCCTGCGGTTCACCCTCCTCACCACTAGCAGACAGTGTCTAGTTTTGGCACAGCACTGTTTAAGGTCTGAGTATTGAGTTGGTTTTGCCTCTTATGGTGTACCAAACTTTCTTGTTATGTTGTTGTTTTGGATCTCTTGTTGCTGAATTGCTTTGTTACTTTGACTTATGATTCTAGCCATACCCATGATACTGGTGTTTCAGGTTTTGGACTTGTTTTTCCTCTACCTGGTTTAAAGCGTCTATTTTGCACTCATGCTTCTCTTTATGCCTAGTTGACTTGCAGTGTTAAATGGATTACAACTTTGGATTACCTCACTGGTAGCCTGGTGGTTAGGGATCTGCCCCTGTGATTGGCAAGTTGAAGGTTTGAATCCCAGGACTGCTAGTGGCACCACTGAGGTACCCTTGAGCAAGGTAGCATCCCCGCACACTGCTCCCAGGGTGCTGTGTTCCTGGCTGCCCGCTGCTTCACTTGGTGAGTGGTGCTGTTCACACTATGGTGTGTTCACGTAGGACAAATAGACACTTTACATCACAGTTTGCCTTCTCATGATCATTTATTATATATTTCTATTCAATATTTGTGCACTCGAGTCCTATCTCTGACAGTCATTAGACCTGACAACAGTCTTTGAAACACAGTGAACATTGTCGTGTGCACTCTTTTGTGAGGATTATATCATTTTTAGTATTGCACTTGGGTGGTATTTAAAAATTTTAATCATTTCACATTGTGATCATTTCATAAACTGTGGAAAGGTAATGAAAGGTCATTACTGTGATAATATTTCTAGATTGGCAGAAGCCTTAGAGTGTAAGAGGTGTGCTGGTATTTTAGGTCAGTTTATGTGAACTAAGCTTTTAGTGTTGGTCGGCTTAATGCCAGTTCCTGCCATCAAGATTTCCTGGCCTTGCTGCTGAGTGTAATTTATTGTGACCTTCGCTGTGAGTGTGCGTGTAAAGTGAGTCAAAGGTGAGTAAATCAGTAAATCACAGGGAGGGGAAAAGCACTTTGTCATGAAACATGCTTCCTTTGGTCTGTCACCCAATTTTTTCAACTTGCGCAGCATCCTGCTATAATTCAATCCTGAACCCTCTTAGATGTGCTGGTGTAAATTTACTGTGAATTAATTAGGGCAGGGAGGCCCAGTTCTGGCTCTACACAGCTTGGTGATTTACCTGCTCAGA
>JBBJLS010031427.1:22500-34809 GCA_037577275.1 Bryconaethiops microstoma
CTGTGCATTTAGATAATAGTTATTATTAACTGGTCAGAACTTTAGAATATTTTTGTGAATCATACGGAATATTGCCATTTCAGGGAATTGTATTTTGAAAACATCAACATCATGCATAGTGCAATCATTGTCACCCTTTACCCAATATAACTGCAACTTCAACTGGAGTTATGATGGTCACCACTTTCTGACTAAAACTAAAAATATAACGACGTGGTCTGCAAGTAAGTATAAAAACAGTTTTACCTAATTGCAATGGTACTTTGAACTTTTTTTTTAACTTAATTGATGCAGTTTTACATAAAACACCATCCTAGTCACTATTCATCAATACAGATAAACCAATTACTGCTGTTCTGTTTTATCATCTGCAATGCATGGTCAAGCAGTTGCAGCTACGGTTTCTGCCATTATACGGTCTACTGTCTTAGTGCTATAAGATGATTACAGTACATTTGGATCCTTTGTGAAACACACAATTTCTATTGCTTTCAGAGTCTGACACCGTATTAGTAATACAAACAAAACATGGTCACTCCCTTTCTTTTCATCTGGGCCTATTTGACTGGTAAAAAAGATAAAAAAATTTTAACAAGCCTGGCTCTAAGTGGCACAACAATAAAAGCAAATTAAATGGAGGTGAATGTTGCATCATGTGCTCTCCATTTGCTCAGAGACAGATGCAGTTAAAATGAGTTCTTATCCATTCACTAGATATATGGATCAGCAGTATTTGTTTATCTATTGAGGTGAACACTACAAAGTATAATTTACCGCTTCTACATCTCTCTTTATGTCCCCGTATCTCCTTATTAGCACTGTCCATTAGTTGATCCATTCAAGAGTCAAGTCTTCTTTAATTTAAATTTCTCTCTGTTTGTTTGTTTGCTTGCTTGATTATTTATGCAGAGATGCATATTGCCAGTCCTGACATGCAGGGGTGGAGCTATGCTACTTGAGTGACAAATAGACTGTACACATATATACTGAACACATACAGTATATTCTTGCACATCATTGGCGTCTTGCACTATTGCATCATACTACTTCAGTATATATCTGCTGCTCTCTACCTCAAAGTATATCTCCTGCTACTCTGTTAAACGAAATGTTGCACTGTAACCTGTTACACTGTCTTGTTTTACTTTTTCTCTTCAAGTCGTATGTTGTGTGTGTTTTTGTGCTCTCTGTGCACCTGGGACTGTAAGAAACATAATTTCGTTCAATCATATACTGTGTATACAAAAATGGATGACAATAAAAGCCAACTTGACTTGTCTTATCTTGACACATGCAGCTACAGAGGGTCACCGAGTGTGCTTTATGTAAATCTACACAATGAAACAACAAATCTTCCCATATACAACAGAAATCTCCAGCAGAGTCTCCACTGATCCACTCTTTTGAATGAACTCAATCCTAGAAACCTACACAAAGAGCAGACTTTGTCTGTTCTTTTGATTTAAAGATTCAACTAGAGCACTGAGCAACAGACAGACATTTATTGTCCTGAACGTATTTGTAACTGGTGTTTATAGTTTAGAGAGCCAACTTAAGCTGTTATGTCACAGTTACAGAGCTATGCACTGTAACTGCACAACTTTATGGAGCCAAACAGCGAATGTGTTTAAAGAAAAAACTCATGTTTCTTTACCCAAACAACTGGGGTTTACCCAAATCTTGGGGTTAATTATTTTTGGAAGCTAAAGATGTCTGAGCTAGCGTCTTAATATAAGACCAGAGAATACAAATGTAATTTCTAACTATTCTCTATTAAATTCATCATATTTCATTTTCTTTCAATAGATCCCAAATTGGAGAAACATCTGAAAATAACCATGCCTCACAATAATGCTTTGAATATAACCTGTATAATAACTGATTGGAATGGGGATCCTGGAAACTGCACTGTTGAGCTCAAGTTACCTGGAACACAACCTAGGAAACAAAACCTAAGTTCATGTACATTTTTATTTGAGGATCTCTACTACTCTTCTAACTACAGCGTGGTGGTATTTATGATCTTTATTGCTCAGACCACTGAATATTTACAATTTCTCAATGCTGTCTTTGGTGGCACTGTATTGTTTGGAAAGTTCAATTGACACTGTATGCATATTCATTTCAGGTCCGTGTCGCTAATAAACAAGGAAATACCACTGAATACCATGTGCACCAAGAAACCAAATGTAAGAGGGTTTTTTTTATCTATCAAGCTGTTGTGGACATTCAAACCAGCAATTCTACCATATAATTAATTCAGTTTCATCTATATTTCCTGAATCGCAAACTAATAGTGTTAAAAATGCCACTAACTAGCCCAAAAACTATATCTGGTGTGTTTCAGACAATGACAGAGCTGTTCTAGGATTCCTGGGATTCCTCATTTTTGTCACATCTGTTGCACTCCTGTTCGTCCTGTTCAAAATCTACCTTCTGAAGAAGAATCAGTCACGGTCTGTGTCACAGCTCAATACTAATGAGTTCACTGATGACCTGATTAACTAATGAACTTTTGAAACACTTCGTAGGATTTCGTTCTCTTTTTAAAAAAATGATTAACTTACTAATGCTCATTTAACTTGTTTTTATTTTACCACAGGGATGAGCGTGAAATGGATGACCTTCTTCCTGCCAGTAAGATATTATTCCACGCTCTCTATGAATGGCAATTTTTTCCTGTTGAGCATTTGATGTATTCTCTTCTTGTACAGATATCCTGCTGACGGTGGAGCCTATAGCTGCAGATGCTCTGGTTGAGACCTATAAGAAGAAGATAGCTGACGAAGGACGCCTGTTCATGGAAGAATTTCAGGTGACTGTCAGCTCTTTAAAACCATTATTTTCCCATTTCTGTTTGATGTAAAAAAAATAAATAAAAAAAAACTGCTCATGTTTCAAAACATACCAGTCGGCACCCTCAGCCTGTTTTGATTTCATTTTTATTGTGATGTCAAGATTCACATATATCCACCAATTCAGCCTACGACAGTTTAGCACAGCTTATTCTCGCTGAAGTTTTCAGGAAGGCTTTCAGGACTGATGTCTGATGAAACACAAAACAGGGCGACAAATCAGAACAGTAACTAAAACAGACTGTGTTATTCTAAGAGAGGTTGTGGGCATGTGGAAATTAATTATGGGCAAATAAACCCCAGCAAACACCTCAGAGAAAAGAATAAAAGACAATTTAAAATATAGCCCTTTAAGTAAACATGTACCACCCAATCCACCTCAGTAATAGCAGACAAGAGAGTAAGCCGTGCTTACTTGAAAATGTACATTAATAAAATTGTAGAGAATGATGTAGTGAGGATATTTTTTGTTAATGTTTACCTTTTTAATGTACAACAATACAATAATGATTAATGCAGTCGAAGCCTCTAAGAAATATATTATAAGTGTGGTTCATTCTGAGGTGCTTATCAGAGCACAGGGAGGCTGAAAAGATGCAACTGGCAGTTATTTGGCACAATATGTATGTGAGCTAAAATGATCACACATCAAAATGATTGATAACACATACCATAGATTATATACACAATAGCAGCACACATTAAGATTTTAACAGCACTACAATTTGAAGCAGCATTATAAATGCTTAACTAAAATGCTCTGTACTACTGTACTAGAATACTGGAACTCTGTAAACTCTGTTCTTTTAATGCAGTCTCCATTTCACGTTATGCAAAAGCTTATTAATATATACTGAAACACCCTGTATCATTGTATTGATAGATCACCTTGAGCCAATCTCCAATATATCGTTGTATTAATATTTTGAATGTAGTCCTAGTGACCACTGACGATGTCTAATATGTGAACTTCATTGATAATATACTTGCTTGCATGTTTTTTCTCCTCACAGAGCATCCCACGAATTTTCTCCAATTACACCGTCAAAGAGGCCAAGAAAATGGAAAACCAGTCTAAGAACCGCTATGTTGACATTCTTCCCTGTGAGTTAAAGCCTGGACAAATACAGTGTTTCTCTATTTCCATTTTTCTTCTGTATTTCATAATCACCCGTGGTCTAAAATGTGCTTCAGATGACTATAATCGCGTCCCACTCTCTGGCGGGGGAAGACATGACTATATTAATGCCAGCTTTATTGAGGTACTTTTAGTGGATCTTCAGTCTTTCAGAAATATTTGAAAGTTTCAAATATATGTATGTGTGTATATATATACACACACACACACAAAGCTATATAGCTTTATACATGTCTTTCTGCAGGGTTACAAGGAGTCCAACAAGTACATTGCAGCCCAAGGTAATTACATTGCTTGATATTGAGGCAAGTTAATAACGTTTGTATTGCAGAATAATGAAGTCAGTACTTTGGGCTGTAATCCTCATTTTGCTCAGGACCCAAGGAAGAGACCATTGGAGATTTCTGGAGAATGATCTGGGAACAGCAGACCTCCATCATCGTCATGGTTACTCGTTGTGAGGAAGGAAACAAAGTATGTATAGTGATTTGGTTGCCTGTTACCAGTGTTTCTGTTTAGGCTTATGGAGGTGCATTTGATGTTTACCCCCCTTTAGAATGTGTACAAAGTTGTACACAGTTTCCATTACTGTTATTAAAAAGCAATAGCGTTTTATTTTAAAATTATTCATTGTGTAGGTGTAAAAGTACACTTGTCAAGCTTGATTTCAAAAATGGATAAACCCATTCCTTTGGTGAATGCATTCTTTACATTTATTTTTATAATTGTACTACTGAAAATGGAAGCAGCCAGAGCAAGCAATGAGAGCAAGCAAATATCAATGCAATAAGTATTTATAGGTAAAAAGCAGTTGACTGGGTGTTGTTTTGCTTTCCAGAACAAATGTGCTCAATACTGGCCATCGGAGGAGAGGGAAACGGAAATTTTTGATGATTTTGTTGTAAAGATCAAGGGAGAAGAGAACTGCCCCGATTACGTTATTCGCCGACTGAGCCTGATGAATGTGAGCTGATTGTTGCGTGTCTTGTTTTAGTTTAAATACATATTCATTTTAAAAGATTTTGTATTTTTAATAATAGAAATTAAAATGAATGCAGACATTATTTCAGTTCTCCAATTCTTCATCAATAGTCCTTTACATCATCAACGTGTAACATTTCATTTTTGTTTAAACGAAAGAAACACTGACTTTTATTTTGGAATCTACAAATGTCTCTTATGTGGAAGAAGTCCAAGCTTTTTTTTTTTTTTTTTTTTTTTTACATTTTGTTTGTTTGTTATTTGCTGCAGCGGAAAGAGAAGATACCGGAGCGAGACGTCGCTCACATTCAGTTTACGAGCTGGCCTGATCATGGTGTACCTGGTGAACCAGGTCTCCTCCTCAAGCTGCGTCGTAGAGTCAACTCTTTCAAGAACTTCTTCAGTGGACCAATCGTCATCCACTGCAGGTATGAGGAGTTCAGGCAGAACTGTAGTCACACATTATTCCCAAGAAAAAAATACTTCTCAAAAGGTGCACAGACCACTTTCCTGCCATTTTAATGTGTAATTTGGGCTTTGACTCAACAATGATTCAGCAACTTAGTTTTAATAGTTTTAAATTTAGAATTACTTTTCAAAATACGCAGAATACTCAAACTTCAATATACAAACAACAAATTGTGGTGAAATATAAATAATAAAACTATAATGTGGGGGTGTACTTTTGAAAATGAGCCCCAAAAAAATGAGCATTTGTTTATTTAATTTATAATTAAATTACATTATTTCAATAAATGAATTTATTATAATTTAGATTTGCTACAACTTCTATAGCTGAATTCACCCCATTGGTGTGACACCAGTCACTGATTATGAAGAGTAATTTTGCAATGCAGTTTGACCTAATTGTATCTTAATTTTCCATAGTGCTGGAGTTGGACGCACAGGGACATACATTTGTATTGATGCCATGATAGAAAGCCTGGAGGCAGAGGGTCGTGTAGACATCTACGGATACGTGGCCAGACTTCGCCGCCAAAGATGCCTCATGGTTCAAGTAGAAGTAAGAGAACACTTTCCTTTTTTTTTTTTTAATGTCTAGTGAACCAGAGGGATATAGATAACCAAATGCCTTCCTTCAGTAAGTGTTTTTATATTTTTGTCTGTGTGTCTCCCAGGCCCAGTATGTTCTGATCCACACTGCACTGATTGAGTATAACCAGTTTGGCGAGACTGAGATTTCTCTGTCTGACTACCACTCAGTAGTCAACACTCTCAGACAGAAGGAGGGCAGCGAACCCAATTTGTTGGAGATGGAATATCAGGTGGGTGTTTCCTTACTTTCTTCAATTCACATGCTCTAAAAACCTCTACAAATACACAATATTCATATTGATTTATACATATCCAGCATTGTGTATTTCATATTGAGGTTTTTTTCCATACTGAGTTTTTATTGTATTTATTTATACTTCATATTTTATATTGTTCCTGTCTTAGTGTCTCTGTGTGTCTGTGCAGTCATGACATAAGCAATTTCCTTCAGGATCAATAAAGTTTTCAAAGTCTGAAATTTACAGAAGCATTTTCCTTGTCTGCAACTAATTTGTCTAATATAGTTTAGTAGACAATGATCATACACATTACCAATACCTATGCACAGTTGAGTAGCACATTACATACTTTATTAATCATTATAATTAATTTTGGCCATACATACATCACAGAAAGCCACAATACGCAAATGAGCCTCCAATGGATCCAGAATGTTTTCGCATTTTTACCAATCACAGTTTTGTGGAGGTTGGTGTAGTGTATTTAGTGGTGTAGCAGGCTAGGGTTCAATTTCCCACCAGGGCAAGCGCACTAAAATACTCTACACCAATCCTTGTGTAAGACTACATTACTAATACGTGATGAACCAAGGTATTCATATAATCCAAAGTAAAACATTTTGGTAAAATGGTGCAATATAACATCACTATATATTACGTGGCATATAACAATTACAATATTTTTTATCGACGTAGTCACTTGTACTAGTTTTTTCCGTGTCTTGCAACTCAAACGTATCATAAATGTAAGGCTCCTGTCCAATAAAGTATATATTCTTCTTTTATAATAACATTGTTGTTTTTTTTATAGAAACTTCCAAAGTTTAAAAACTGGAGAACGACCAACACGGCATCCAGTGAAGAAAATAAGAAGAAAAACCGCAACTCCTCTGCCATACCATGTGAGTGTAAAGCCCTTCTGTTGCTGACCTTGTAAAGATGTCTTAGAGTGATCAGACAAGATTGGAGTCTATTGGAAATTTTTGAGTAGTCAAAAGGCTTCCAGGCTACACCAGTTTGAAGAATGATTACAAAGCTCCAAATAAGTTACATTTTGTGCAACAGCAAGCCCTGGCAAAAAAATACCTAACATTGCACCTGGGCTTTAGACTGTGAGACTGAAGCGTGGTGTTTAAGTAGTAGTAGTAGGGCGTGACCTATTTGTTTTCTTTTGTACCAGATGACTTCAACAGAGTCTTGATTAAACTGGAGGAAGATGTCAGTCATGGAAGCGATGCTGAAGATGATGAAGATTATTCTTCAGAAGAAGAGGACGAAACAGACACCAAATACATCAATGCCTCCTATTTGGATGTAAATGCTTTCAATTATACATTTACACACACACACACACACACACACACACACACACACACACACACACACACACACACACACACACACACACACACAAATTGATCAGAAACTTTTCAATATACTAATACTTTACAAATACTTAATTTAATCTTTTGTAAACTGTGCTTTTTCCATGTTTAAATATATGATGTATGTCCCCTTATTCAGGGATACTGGTTTCCAAAAGGCCTCATTGCTGCACAGGGTCCTCTCCCAGACACAGTTGCAGATTTCCTGCACATGTTGTACCAGCAGCAGGTTAAGACTGTGGTTATGCTCTCAGATTGCACAGAGAATGGCCAGGTGAGTCTTCTCTAGAGCTAGAGTACTATGGAACCCACCTCCAGTAAATACTTTACTTTTTGTAACTTTTGGTCTGGGGTGTCAGTACTTTGTACGCATGACATGTTGATATTTCAGGAGTTCTGCTCTCAGTACTGGAGTGATGAGAAGAAAGCATTTGGAGAGATGGAGGTAGAGGTCAAAGAGACCGAAACCTTCCCCATATACATCAGACGGAGTCTAGAGGTACACCACACAAAGGTAAAAAATTTTTTCTGCATTCATTCATGTGTATGTTAATGGATAAAGAAATTGCATTGACATTTAAAAGTTTAAAATCATTTACCTGTGTCTAGTTACAGAAAATCTTTTGAAATAATTTGCCTCGAAGATGACATTAATTTGTAATGTTATAGAACTTTCAGATTTTTATATTACATTATATTAGAGACTGTTTGCCAGTTATGAGTTATTATAAATCATACTTATGCACTCATTACTACTTTTGATCCCTATAGAGGAAAGAGAGCCACACGGTGGAGCAGTACCAGTTCCTGAAATGGATGGGCAGTGAGTTTCCAGCCAGTCCAAGTGACTTGATGGAGATGATGAGGAGCATCAGGCAGCGTGGTGGCTATAAAAACAGCAAAGAAAACAGGAGCATACCCATTGTAGTGCACTGCCAGTGAGTGTATCTGCCACGAAAGCTGTAGAATCTACAATATACTGTACTGTGACAGGCCCTGCATAGCACTAAAATAAAGAGTCACACAAAAGCAGCTTGGTGAAATACTGAATAAATGAGGTCAGAGATTTGTTCCCCTTAATATTAATATACTTATTTATATGTTACTGTTTCTTTCACCAGTGATGGGTCCTCACGTACTGGAATCTTCTGTGCCCTGTGGAACATTCTGGATAGTGCAGACACAGAAAAGCTGGTGGATGTGTTCCAGGTGGCAAAAGGCCTGCGCAAGGAAAGGCCAGGGATGATCAGAAGCCTTGTGAGTCTTGCATGATGTAGACACCCACAGCACAATCTTAAATGTGCACATTGTCTCTGATGGAACAAAACCTTAAAACGTGCAAACATAGCAAATATACCAAAGACATGAGGTTTAACTTTTAAAGGGAGTCAATGGTAGTAATATTCTATTTTGGACCATTTCTATTGTACCGTTCTTCATGAAATCTTATCAATGTGCAGGACTGCCAATATGTTCAAACTATACAAAAAAAAAATACAACAGGTTTCATCCCAGCACTGACAAATATAGGCCGCTTACATGTTTATTACTCTGTCCTCCATCAAACAGGAGCAGTATCAGTTCCTCTATGCAGCTCTGGAGGAGGCGTTCCCTGTGCAGAACGGTGAGGTGAAGACGACTCCCTCTCCCGACACCGTGCATGTCATTGATGAACAGACGGCACTGATCACCACTACCACTGAAGACCAAGAGGGTGCAGCCAGCAACAAGCAAGAGGAGCCACAGAAAGATGCTGAGACCACTGAGTCCCAAGAGCAGCCAGAGAAAGCCTCCAGTGAAAGCACCAGTAATGGTCCTACAGTTACTGTAGAGGTTTAAAATATGTACATCACAACCTTATATTTGTTAGTTTTTTCTTGTTGAAACATGGTCATCTAATTTACATTGTGTGAGGATTGATAAAAAGACTGAAAAAAAAGGTTTCTTTTTTCACAATAAGTTTTTCTCTGCCTAGAAGACAATGAATGGAATAGAAGTTTGCATTGTGTTTCTCTTTTATTTAAAGTCTTTTAAAATGCTGTTTATACTCTCGTTGTAAAAAGGCACACAGTTCATTTTACCTCCATGAACTCAAAGAAATGTATGCCTTGCCATCCAGTTGTGTATATACAGCCACAGTGTAACTGAAGAAGATGCAATAATATAACATTTCTCTCAAGGCACCAATTACTGGGCCTTAAACTTGGAGCTCAGTCCCTGAATTGAAGGCACATTAACTCCAACCCTCTTTCACCTTTTTTTTTTCATAAAAGGAAGTTATCGGGTAGCCATTTTGTTGTGTTGTAATTATCATAATAAAAATACAATAATTATGATGTAACATTTATGTGCATTTTAGTTCCACCAGCCTCTATTCCAAGTGAAAATCAGAGAACATCTTTGATGTTTACATACATCTCTGATGTATATAAAGGTCAGCTCTGGAATTTGATCTTGTTTGTCTTTCAAATGGCAAGTGTGAATGTATTGTAAAATTCAAACTTTGCTTTTATTCATTGTATTATTTCTACTAATGCTTAGAGCTTGTTTAAGTTATGAAGTGCAGAAGATGGAATGTTTGTGCAGAATGTATTTCGGGAGAAGAGATGAATTACGAGACAAAGATGACTTTGCACTACAATGTTGTCTTCAAATTATCAAACTATTTTTTATGGGTGCACTTCTCATTGCTGGGTAAATCTCTGGATATAATTATGGCTGTTCTTGTTAAGCTACAGTTAACTTAAAAATGAATAAAGCTTTCAGGTGCATTCTTTTTGTGATAGATTTCTTTAGCTGTGTGAGACTCTTCAAAGCAATTTCAAAGCAGATGAGAGCGCTTCTGTATGTGTAGTCAGGTGGGATAGTTCCTTCAGCTTAAATGGGTTTGTAGGGCATCTGTGTGTTTTATACGTGTGCAGCAGATGTGCCGAAGTGGGTCAGATCTTCTCACCTACAAGAGAGATGTGCATTCCAGGTGCAGAAGCTTGGCGCCACAATATCTATTGTTCCAATAAGTTGCTAAAGAAAATAAAATCTATATTTTATTTTCATAGTCATGTGAAACTTCTTCACTGCATTCAGATCATTTCCCAAAAAGTTTTATGTCTAGACATCTTCCAGTGTAAAACTACGTAGAGCACACACAGCTGATATTAAGTGCTAAAAAAGAATCAAATTCTTTCTGAAAACAACTTTCACAAACTCCCAAATACGATCATCCCTCCCCAAAAAAACATTTGTCATAAACCTTAAGTGTTTTAAGGTCAAAGCAGTGAATTTACATGGATTTATCTATAATAATGAGTTTATTCATTTGCGATAAACATCAAAGTGAAGATTCAAATACTATATGGACAAAAGTATTAGGACACATCTGTTTTTCAGGGTTTGGGCTAGGCCCGTTACCTCCACTAAATTGCAATCTTAATGCTTCAGCATACCAAGACATTTTGGATGATGCTTCCAACTTTGCAGACATCATTTGAGGAAGGACCTTTTCTATTCCAGCATCCAGCGTATTCTATTCCTGGCCCACACAGAATCCTCAGTTCGATGCTGGATTTGTAAAACAGATGTTATGCTTTTTCTACAGCATTGGGCCTAAATGTGTGAGGGTGTTTCCAGGTCATAAAATGTCTTTAGTCATTACTAAAGGTAGCGTAGTGGTTAGGGCGTTTGCCCTGCGATCAGGAAGTCGTGGTAAGCACCTCTTAGGTACCCTAAGCAAGGTACCGCCCCCACACTCTGCTCCCCGGGCGCTGTGTTCCTGGGTGCCCGCTGCTTTACTTAGTGAATGGGTTTAAATGCAGAGGAAGAATTTTGTGCTGTGTTCACATTAGACAGAATGGTCACTTTCACTACTGCCTATAGTAATACATTTGGCTCCTAACAGATAATCAAATGCTTGGTGTTCACTGACCATTCTGCTAGTAAGTTATCTGTCCCTCTGCAATATTTGGAAACCCCCTCCCCCCACAACTACTTATGTGGGTAGTTGGTAGACAGTAATCCACCAACCAAAAAAATCCAGAAACTGCCCACTGATGAAAGACCAGAAGATGACTAGCACAAGCTTTGCAGCATCAGATAAATAATAATTGTCTATGACTATTTAGCTGTGGACTCATTTAGATGTGTACAGTATAAGGTGGACTAATTTAGATGTAAGGTGGACTAATTTAGATGTGTGCAGTACACATCTATACAGTGATAAAAAAAAAAAAAACACAGATGGACTTTAGTGAAGATGCATAAAATGGTCCATATAGTTTTGCCACTCACAAATATATTGGATCATTGTCTCCAGTGAAACTATATGTTTTAGGTCATATTGATGCAGAACATTCTAAATGGTTCCCAACATTTCAAGCATCTCTGTGAATATAGCTACTAAAGTGGCTGAAGTGCTACTGTAGTTCTAAACACCACTGCAGTGTTTCTAATTGGTCGACAGGGGACGCTGTATAGCCTCTCACGAATTCCACCACTGGGGATCTATTTGGTGTCTTACTGACATTACAGTCACAAACAACAACGAAATGGAAGAGACACTTAAAACTTAGGTGCAGTGTCCATCATCCTGGGTGCATGTTTCAGATAAAAACAATAAATAATATTTAGCACATGCTTTTATATGTGTGTGTGTGTGTGTA
>JBBJLS010031448.1:0-14470 GCA_037577275.1 Bryconaethiops microstoma
CACACACACACACACACACACACACACACAATATATGTATACATACATACACACACACACACACACATATATATATACACACACACATACACACATATGTATATTAATATATATAAAAATGTCAAAGATTTTGATATATTGAAAGTGGCCAGACAGTCCAGGTTCTCTCTCAATAACAGTAATGAAGGTCATCCTGAGTGTTTTCACTCAGCACCCCACCACAGAACAAGATCTGTTTAGAGCAATACCAGCTGGCAATTTAACACCTCAGAGACACACACATGCACACACACCTCGTAGAGCACCGTGGTGTTGCCATGGAGAAGTGGAGCGTAGCATATGTAGGAGTGACCAACAACCCAGCCCAGGTCAGACGCGGCCCACCACACCTGAGAGAGAGAGAGAGAGAGAGAGAATATTTAACACTACTGAAATGTAAATGTAAGTAATTTAATAAGTAATTTACAGATTTATTCAATCAAAATTTAACATCTTGTGTCCACAGATTCAGCAACACAATATTATACCCCTTCTATAGTTCTCCTTCTCACAAATCACCAGAGAGAAAAAAACAAGGGAATAAAAGAAGAAGAAAACAAAAGAGTCTAACGGTCGTACAGTGTGTAGCGGGAGCTTAAATAAACTGGCTCAGACACTTAGAGGCATCATGTGACTGAGCTTCAGCCCCGGTACTCACCTCACCAGGGCTCAGTCCATACACATTAGACATGGTCCAGTTCAACATCACCGCATACCCGCCTGTGTCTCTCACAACACCCTACAGGCATGGAGAAAGAAACAGTGAGTTAGTGTAGGTGAAAACAAAGCAAAGGCAAAAAAGTCCATTCATTTACGTTGCTGATAATATCACTGTTTGATTTAGGTATTTAAATATTGAGAAAAAAGATGAAAGTCACACAAAGGCCTTTAAAATAGCAATACAAGTTGTTTAAAACATTGATGTGTCACCTGACTATTTTACAGACAGTAGTCAAGGCTGTTCTTTTAGAAAAAACTTATGTAAAAGGAACTGTATGAATAAATGTTTGACTGTTACCTCATTCATGGACGACTGTGCAAACCCAGCTGGGTACAGCAAAAGGAAACATGTATTCAGACACTTTTGTTTTTTATTTAATATACTTCCATCGCACACGTCCACTTCAAATTTACATGACGTCTTTCGAATTACAAATATGAACAACAACGCAAGTAAGAGTAAAGGAAATATATTTAAAAAAAATAAATAAATAATTGAGGGGAGAAGGTATTCCGGGCACCAAACACAGTGGTGATTGAAGTGTTATGGTCCCAAGACCATTATGCGCCTCCCAGTCTCGCTGAATTACTTCACCTATACACTCCCATCCGCTCACTATGTTCCTCTGCAACCGGCCTGTTCAAAGTTCCTAAATTGAGATTTTCTTTAATAGGTGGTCGATCATTTAGCACTGTGGATGAGGAATTCTCCCCCTCAGAATCGGCGTAATATAACCTTCATATCTTTTTTATAAAGACGCAACTAAAAATGTATCTTTTTTGTCAATGCTGCGCATCTTCTCCAACCTCCTGATCCTGTCGTCCACTCTGTATTTAATATTTCTGTTAGTCTGCTTTATGTTGCTTTATGTTGCTATTTCCTAACTGTTTGATTACTGTTGTATTCTTGGTTTATGTTTGACCTACCTGTAAAATGACCCGAAAGGGTCGCGTGAGGGCTGCCTCTCTGATACTAGGGTAATATACATCATTAAAGAAAACATGAATTGAATGTTGTACCAGAAGATTAGAGATGAATTGAATCAGTCAAAAATAAATAAATAAATGAGACCACAAATATACAGTCAAAAATGATTCTAAGACTGGTTTCCTTAAAAGATGCAGGCGCTTACATGGCCTTTCCAATCTCCCAACTTCAATCTCATTGAAAATTTAATGAGGTTTTTGAAATTGAAAGTCCGTTACAGGGACCCTAACAACCGTGGTGAATTAAAGAGGACACAACACTACAAAAAGCAAAATACAAACTACTACTAACTGCCAATAACGGCCACATATCTCTGGTGCCTGAATACATTCCTATAAAACTACAAAAAGTGTGTGTTTATTCTTATTAATGCTTATACGTACAAAATGAAAAGACACTGTATGTGTGGGTTCTAAGAGAATATGTGCACTGTAAGTATATTAAATTACAAAAACAAAAAACTTGTTGGATACTTGTGTTCCCCCTCACTGTACCTGTGGGACATAATGTTTAGGAACTGCTTTGGATTTAGCTGGATAAATAATGGTAAATAATCTGATCAACATGTTGAGGCACACTGACCAAATTATTATTAGTTAAACAATGCTAAACAACAGGAACTACTTACATGAATCAACAGAACGACAGAAGGAGGGCATGTAATCTAATACACTCGGTGTCTTGGTGATCTAAGAATCTGAAATCATTTGAAAGCCGTGTGTTTTGGAAATCCTCCAGGATCAGTGAGGTTGATGGATGCTTGTAATGTGTGTGAATGTGTTTACCTTGGGGGTGCCAGTGGTCCCCGAGGTGTAGAGAACATACAGAGGGTGATCAGCAGGAACACACCTGCACTGCTGAGGACGAGCAGTGGTCATCTCCTCATCCCAGTCTAGCCCTAAGCCTGCAGACATGGACACTTTCTCCTAAATGAAACAGAAAGGGAATATAAAACAAATTAGGTGGAATGAGCCATAATAAATTAAACAGACTGGTCCAAAAATATAATATAACCATCAATGGCTGCCAAACAGCCCCAAACCAAGATTTCGCCACCAACATGTTCACTGCTGGGAGGTTGTTAGGCTGGAATGGAGTGTTTCTTCTACAAGTGATTTTTGCTGAAAGCCCAATCCTGAGTACAGTAACAATGATGAGCATCGATGACTTCGAAGAGCATCAAAAGCTTTCCCGTAGGTCCTCAGAAATCTTCTTTAATAAAGGCATGTGCTCACAAAGTGGTCACATTTTAGGTTAAAATTCAGAAATTCAAAGGGTTCCCAAACTTAGGCTTTTTATATTTATTTTACTATATAAATACATAGCTATAGTAAAATGTGCTTTTTACAATTTTTTAAAATAATTATTTTACTTTATATTTTGCTCCTTTAATTTGGCAAAATATTGGTGCTTTTTTTGTTTTAGATGTAAATCTTCTCAGCTTGTTCACACATACACACATACACACACATACACACATACACACATATACACATATACACACACACACACACACACACACACACACACACACACACACACCCCAGCTTTTCCCCTGACCTCTGTTTCCATGACAACCAAGGAAATAACTGCTTAAGTGTTTTCCCCCTTGTATAATTCCCATGATGAGGATCTGCAAGAGCACCAGAATTATCAGGCAAATTAATCTGTTATTACCACTTCATTACAGCAATGGTTAAAAAAGAAATGACAGAATGTTCCCTCAGAATGTTCAACATACTCAGCCAAGACATGTTTGGTGTGTGAATATACTATTATTTATAAAAATAGAAGTATTTTGCACAGATAAAACACATTAGTAGCAGCCATCCTAAAGCCTGAATGACCTGTTCTCTCCATGCCTTTCCACATACTCAAGTCTATTAGAGATTAGGGCTGTAACAGTACACGTATTAGGTCACGGTCCGGTACATGGTTTCATACGGAGAATACATGGTACGACAGAGAAGA
This sequence comes from Bryconaethiops microstoma, assembly GCA_037577275.1. NCBI lineage: Eukaryota > Metazoa > Chordata > Actinopteri > Characiformes > Alestidae > Bryconaethiops > Bryconaethiops microstoma. Next base: position 3,719 of record JBBJLS010031448.1, read on the forward strand.
CGTGATTGAAGTAATACAGAATCACAGAGTGACCAAAAAGCGCAAGTAAATCATAAACCTTGGTCGTAGTGTGGTGCAATAGTGCCACCTACTGGCGTTACACTTCTGCTGCCTTACACATACATGAAAATATAAGCAAGCGTGTGTGTTTACTGGTTAATACACTGCTGCTTATTTAAAATAAACGAAAACAAACCAAGCCTCATTCTTTAGAACTTCTGGTTGCTTTACTTCGCTGTATCGTGAACCGTACCGAACCGTGATGTCAGAACTGTAGTGTGAACCGAACCGTGACCTTTCTGTACCGTTACACCCCTATTAGAGATTACTCAATATTTCAACATGGTTTGAGGAGAGTCTGTGGTGATTTAGGTATGCAGTTAGCACGGTGTTAGCTGGTATGTTAATACATTTCTATTACTACATTAGCTTCATAACTCCAGTGCAAAACTGAAGAAGCAAACCTCAGATACCCAATGCACTGGTTCATCAACTATAAACGCAGAACGAAATAAACAGAGTGGCTTGTGTTTGTATGGCTGCTTTGAGAAGTGTTTCAGCTTCAGTGTGTGTTCGAGTGTGTGTTTGAGTAGTTTGCAAAGATAAAGGAAAGTGTCCCCTTATAGTCACGCATGAACACAGCACAGCAGAGCACACAGTGTGAAATTCTTTCCCTGCATTTAACCCATTCACCAAGTGAAGCAGTGGGATGGCACCAACAGGGGGTGTGCAGGCAGCAGTGTGTGGGGATGGTACTTTGCACAAGGGTACCTCAGTGGTACCACTATCAATCCTGAGATTCAAACCCATGACCTTCGGATCACAGAGGGAACTCCCTAACCACTAGACCACCAGCTACCACTAGATTAAGGTGTATGTCTGAGGGTTTGAACTTGAGCTAAAGCCATTACATGACAATTGGATAAAAACATTTCGATAAATATTTGCGTTTTTTTTGCCGTGCTTATATGAGTGAAAGAAAAAGAATAGTTTTGGCAGGAAGTTCGAGAAGAAGTAAGGTTTGGGAGCCTTTTTACTGAAAATAGTCACACACTACATATACAAGTATAGCTGAACTTAGAGCTGAAGCGCTTTTCAGCTCTATAAAAAGCTGAAAAGTAAACATCCTTGTGTCAATTCTAACTCAGTAGAACAGTCAGTAATCAGCACTGTTAGCTTTCCCTCCATGCGGGTGTTCTGACAAACCAAACGACAGCTACTCTCTGAGCAAATCTACATACAGTTCACACTGTAAATGATGTGTCAGAATGAGCTAACAGTCTCCTTACAATAATCACTAAAGCTTACCATGCTACATTAGTAACACTAGTCATTGCTATATTCTAAATCATACTGGTTCTGTTCACTAGAAGCATTTAGCAGCTGCTTTAAAAAAATGAAAAAACCTGTCACACTATAAAATAAATTAGCTAGCTACGAAAAATGTCTTAATTAGTTCTATAAATATTTCACAGGACAAAATACAGTCAGTTCGTCCTGGAAACCTGCTCACACACAGCTCTCCTAGAGAAAGCACCGCAAGACATTTAATCTGATTATCAAAAAGTGTTGTTTGCAGTCCAAGTGCTGTAATTTGTTGACCTTGTGTGTACTGAGGTCACTGGAGTGTGTGTGAGGGTCTCACCATGCCGGGTCGGTTGTAAACAAGGACCTTATGTGGTTTGTGGCTGCTGAGCTCCAGCGCTTTCTCCACCAGAGGAATATACTCCACTCTTCGACCTGGTTCAATCCCAAATGACGATGTAACCAACAACTTGGGCTGCAATGGATCAGCAATATGGACAAAAGATCAGGTTAAATACTGAATTCACATTACAAATCTTACAACTCAATATTCTAATATTTCACTCAATTCATATTTGATGTGTGTACATGACTCATATGACCGTCAAAACCACATCTTCGCTCTGAATGAACCAGCAGGCATACATAATACCAGCATTAGCCACAACCGTTAGCCACTGTTAACCACACTGAATGATGACCTCAGTGACAAGCTCATGCCCAAAAAATACATGACAAATACATTTGTACTGTGCTGAAGGATGGGACGCCATTCTTGCAAAAGATATTCCTCCAACCGTTGTTCTGATGATGGTGGTATAAAGTTCTGTCGGTCCAAGGTGGCTGATAGATGTTCAGATGGGTTGAGATCTAGTGACTGTGAAGGCCATGGGATATGATCACTTCATACTCATGCGCATTCAGTGACTCCTGATACCCTGTGGATGTTGCATAGTCACCCTGGAAGAGACCATCCCCCCCTTTATAATAGGATAACGTTAGATTAACTTCGTATTCTCGCCACAGGGAAAGTGGATCCAAACTATACTAGCAAAAGGCCTCCACATCATAACAGAGCCTTTGGACCCCCTTACTGTAGGGGTCTCATTCAGGTCTGTACCATTCTCCTGGTGTATGCCACACATGTACTTGCCAACAGGTGGAAAATACAGGATGTCTCATCCAATCACATCACTTTTTTCCACATCTCTGCAGACCAATGCCTCATTTTTGCAATACTGACCTCTTAGATGATCATTCGTCTCTGTAACATGGTTTTATGCTCTGCAGTCCTACTACATTATAACCCTCTGTGGAGCTGTCAACTTGTCAGTTCTGCATTAACGTTCTCAATCACCTGAGGAACAAACGCTCCTCTGTTTTTCCCTCACGAATCACAGTTATTTCGTCATAGCTTCCGGATCTGTTTTCCCATTCTGCAGATCTCAATGCAGAGCTCGTTGTTCCTAATGCTAGAACACTTTGTGACAAAAGCTCCTGTCATCTGTGCTTAAAAAATAACCCACTTTTTCTCTTGACATCCTGTACAAATTCGAGATCAATGTGGTCTGCTCAGTATTTTTTTAACATGTCACAGAGAAGTGCATGATGTTCACTGCTCAACTTCATCCTTCAGGACACCTGGAGGCATCCGCACTCCTTATGTTTCTTCACTCAGTCTTTTTCTTTGCCAGCCTTTATCGGTCTGTTGTCTTTGAATCTAAGCCTCTTCAACTCAGTTATGTGAATACAGCCATAATCATATCACTTCATAATGCAAAAGCTATTTGCTTTGCCCTTAAACACATGGTTCAAAATTATATTGTATTACTTTGATGAAAATGATTAATTTATTAGATATTTATTAGATTAGTCCGTTTATTCAGTCCTGATCCATGACTCATGTATACTAAAACAGAATCTGCGCATTGTTGGACCAAAATAGGATCATTTAACATCAGCAGTGTTTCTTCTTCTGTGAAATCGTGTGATAACAAGCTAACCTTAGCATGGTCGATGCGGACAGAGAGCTCTTTAGAGGCAAATCCCCCGAAGATGAGGCTGTGGGGGGCTCCAATGCGGGCACAGGCAAGCATGGTGAACATGGCCTGGGGCACCATCGGCATGTAAATCACCACCAGGTCACCTCTGCTCACACCATGTTTCACCAGCACCCCGGCCAACCTAGACACCTACAAACATAAAGAAAGTACATTCAGAAATTAGTTTTTTATAAATTAGGAGATCAAAATCTTAATATTTAGCTGAACATACCTTCAGTGAGCTACAACAGGTTCAAAGGCTTTGTAAACAGGTGCCATGAATAAAGTCTGCCCTAAGGTAACCAATTAATATCCTTCAAAACAGAGGGATTTTTTATTATGACATAGTGTCTGTTCTCTACAAATGGCAGCTCACAGGTGGTGCCTGCTTTGTTGGGGTAAGACCTCCAAAATGTGTAAATTATTTTTGGTATGTATGGGTTTGGTATGTTTTGGTATCAACACAACCACTGTGCAGCATAACGGTGGACTGACACCAGAACACAAACCCTTTAAATACATAAACCAACAACCAATAAACAATCAATTATTTAACTTAAACATAAGACAGCTGTAACTTAGAAAACATGACACCAGACACAGTGACACCCAACTTCAAAATAAAAGTCCAACATAACAGAAAAAGGGCGGCCTCTACCGGCTACCAACCGTCAGTCACCAGCCCTGACAGTACCCCCACCTTTAGAACGCCCCACCGGGGCGGAAACAAACCCCCATAACACCCCAAGGGCGGAGGAGGGGAGCCCCACCCGGCCACCTATTACTGTATGACCTCCTGGCTGGCGCTCCGCATGGCCAGAGTGGTCCGGGTGAGTCCCATGGGACACTTCCCTTTGAGAGTCCCAGTCCTAACACAGGTCCCAGTCCTTTCACTGTCCTCGGGGGCAGAGCCCCCTACCGGGAGCCCCTCTCTGTCCTCGGGGGTGGAACCCCCTACCGGGAGCCGCTCTCTATCCTCGGGGGCAGAGCCCCCTACCAGGAGCCCCTCTCTGTCCTCAGGGGCGGAACCCCCTACTGGGAGCCTCTCTCTATAATCAAATGCGGGGCTCTCTCCCAGGAGCCCCTCACTGTCCTTGGGGCCGGAGCCCTTCAGTGGGGAACCCCTCGCTGTCCTTGGAGCTGCTCACTGTCCTTGGGAGTGGGGCCCTCTCAGTGGACTCCACTGGAGCCCTTGCTGATCTCTGGAACCGAGCTCTCTCTGTGGAGCCCCCTCCCAAGAGCTCTTCTTTGGTCCCCAGTTCTCTTGCCATGCAGAGGAGCTCCTCCGGAGCCCTCGAAGACCCCAGTACCACCCCTCCCCCCCAAAAAAAATTCAGGGGAAGACCCCCAGCCACTGTGGCTGCTACGGGCCACAGAGGGGCCTCTGGGGGGCCTGCTCTCTCCCCAACTCTAGCCACAGCTACACTAACTGGAGCTGGTAACTGACGGCGGGGGACAGGTGTGGGAGGCTGCAGCGGTCTCCTGGGTGCAGGCACAGGTTGCTGGAGTGCAGCCTTGTTGTTAGGGAGCATCGTCTCACAGGGTGGCGAGCCAGGCTGCTTCACCTCGAGGAGAGGCAAGATTGGCTGCGTGGCCTCGCAGAGCTGCCGTTGGTTGATGGCCGTGACTAGAGTCGTGACCAGCCCTGCGAGCTCGTCCAACTGGCTCTGCTTCTCCTCCACCTCCTGCTCCACAGTCCTCAGAGCCAGCGGGAGAACCGAAAGAGCACACGCCTCTGCCGCCTTCGCCGGGGTGCTCAAGGCGGGCTTCAATGCCCACTTCCTCCTCACGGGTCGAGGGTACTTGCAGAATGCCAGCGGGTGGACCGGTAGAGCACCCCCCTCCAGCGCTTCGCCGGGGTGCTCAAGGCAGGTTTTCTTGCCCGCTTCCTCCTCGCTGGCAAAGGGGCTGGCCAGTTGGCTTACCAAAATAGCTCAGATCCTTACACTTGCTTACTTTTCAAGCTGTAAACACATCAATTTCCGAGCAGCGGAACGCTCCTTACCGAGCAGTTATGCTGATGTGTGTTCACTTGCTGCTTAATACACCCCTGGTCAGGTGCCAGTGTAATGAGATTACCAGTGTTATTCACTAATATGGATAAAACAGAGCCTAGAATGTAAAATTAAACACAGGTTTTATACTTCAGGTTTCACGTAAGATGCAAAAGGGCTTTATTTCTGACAAATCAGTTTTTGCAGATTTTTAGTATCAAGTGTCAGTTTTTCAGTTTTGTCATGAATAAGCTACAAAAAATGCTGTGACATCCACTGGGAAGAACCTGATAAACAGTTTATTAGACTGCTGACAGAGGCTTGACTCACAGCATGGAACAGAAACATGTGAAATGTATCTCGTGTTTACTGATCATGTCTTTATGTTGTGTTTCTGGAATAATATCAAATTATCTATTCAAATATTTGAGATGTGTGAATAATTAGAGAAGTGTGAAAGTACTGAAAGCCCTTTGTAATGTTGTTTTTTCTGCTTTTAACGTGTATTGCTTCATTATCTCAGTTTTGTGCAGGACATGGTATAAGCAGACCTCTGAAGCGTTTTGGTCTTACCTGATCTTGCAGCTCTCTGTAGGTGATGATCTGTTTGGTACCAGTAACAGGACTGTCATGAATAATGGCCGCCTGCTCTCCCCTCCCTGCCTCCACATGACGGTCCACAGCGTTATAGCACATGTTGAGCTCTCCCCTTACAAACCTTCGGCAGAGGATGGAAGAGTTATAAACAAGAAACTGCCATTTTCGTTTGAATCCTACACAGAGTAGCATGAAGCTTGCATTCTGACACCAGTATTTAATAATCTTAGTAGTTTTGTGCACATAAAAGAGTTTAATGATTTCTTCAATCACAACTTGTAAATGAAGGAACATATATATTAAATAAATATGTGCACATTTGCCTTTATTTTAACATTGTTTTTCTCAGAAATTAACAAGTGTAAATAAAACGAACCAGAATTGGCCCTGTCACTATAAACCCTAGGATAATGCCTGAAAGTAATTGTCAGTTTCCTCCAGCATCAATAAAGTTTTCGGATTCTGATTCTTATTAATCAGGTCTTACCATAAAATTGAAATAGCAATACAAATACGGGAGAGTCCTGCAATTATTATTATACTCAAGTTACAAAAAGTCTGCCTTGCTTCATGGAAAACTAAGGGGATACACACAAAAACTGAACATTTTTAAAATGCCCACATCCTTCATTTTTCTCGTATTTTACGACATGCCTGGGGGTCGTATATACATTTCACATTCTCACACTTTTCCTCCCAGGCTTTTTTCTAACTGTGCTCTTAAAACAATACGTTTTGAAACATTAAAAATGTTGATCTTGTACATCAAAAAAGGGGAAAAAAGTAGCGTGCCCTGGTGGTTAGGGAGTTGCCCCTGCAATCAGAAGATTGTAGGTTTGAATCCCAGGACTGACAGTGGCACCACTTGAGCAAGGTATCATCCCCACACACTGATGCCCGGGTGCTGTGTCGCCGGCTGCACTGCTCAATACAGAGAGAGGATTTCACAGTGTATGCTGCGCTGTGGTGTGACTTTAAGGGGCCACTTTACTTTCCCTAAGGACTGCAGCGTTGGGGCAGCGTTGGGGCAGCAGGACACTAGAGGTCGCTATAGCGCATCGAATATTGAGCAATTACCCAATAACCACTAGTTGTGTTCATGTTTTCAGGAATAAGTTGCACACACACACGCACCAGATCACTGACAAACGCTTGTTCTGGAAATCTGCAGCACATACTGCACATACACACTCTCACCATTTAGGGAACACTATGTTTGTTCTGTCCAGAGTTTTCTCCCATCTCCTGAACCAGTTCACTCCACGTGCCGCCTCTCCCCAGAACTCCTCTGGTCTGTCCCGAGCCCCCCGAAACGCCTCTTCGTACGTGTGGGGTCTTGCAGACCCGGTGCTGCCCCATCGTCTGCCCCCGTCTCGTATTAAAACCCCTTCTCTCCTCACTGTAGCTCCAAAGTGCCCCGGGTCACGTGACCCGGACCCGTGCAGCGCGAGAACACAGACGAGTCGAGCTGAAGTGAAAGTGCCCCCGAGAGCAGGGCTGCATCTGCTCCTCATGCGACTCTTTAAGTAACTTCTGAAAACGGAGACTTTAAATATCCTCATGCTGCTGAACAGTGCTCCTCTGCTCCTCTGCAGAAAGTTTCCAGTGTTAGTCTCCTGCGCTGAAATGCAATGCAGCTGTTGCAGCAACTTCTAGTGACGTTTCTTCCACTTGAACTCAAAATGATCCAAAACATGGCTGATCCTGACAATACCTGAGTAGGCAGCCAGAGGCCACTGTGCATGAACTGTGAACTCTGGCATGCACCATTAAAGCGAGTTTTATGAGGCGCCTGATTTATGGCCTTGACTCTAACGTGTGAAAAAATAAAGTGCAAGGCCTGAGGAAGAGGAGGTGAACGGTTGTGATATGGATACCGTGCATTTTTGGAGGCCAAGTCTGACGTTATGGCAGTTGACACATATTCTGTTAGGTCCACATAACTTCTATCTACCCTACACTCATTACAAATTGTATCAGAAGCACCTGCTGTAGATCCACATTGGTCAACAGTGTCTGTAATCCGTCTGTTGCTGCACACTTCATTTGAGTTGGGGAACAATCTCAGCTTGGAAGGGACATTGACTGTTTCTGGGGTTGTAGCATTACTCCTAGTTTAGCAGTGGTCTGCTGCACAGAAACAGACAGCGAAACAGCTCTGTGGTCCAAAACGGATCATTGATGAAGGTGGCTAACACAAAAATTAGAGCGCGGAACGATGCTATATTTCAGTACAGTGGGTTTATTGCATTTTTTTTGGCTACTAAAACATAAAGAAAAGAGTAAGATGGCCATCACTGAGAGTAACTGTAAAATTCAAAACATACACATCATTATGAGGTTACCTAAATGTCTGCAAAGTCCAAAGCCAGAAAATGTTGAAGCTATAATTTGTGAAATGTAGCACTAACTGGCACCACCCTCGAGTGAGGCTACGTCCATAAATTTGTTTCAAAGTGAATTCTTTTTGAATCTGGTTGAATCAGATTCGAAGCCTACTATGATTATGGCTTGAATCCAGCTGTCTGCCCTGCTCAGTCCACATTTAGGATTTGAGCTGCTAGTCTGAACAAGGCCTCATAAAGTGAGCAGTGACTGCCGTGGCCCTGTTAACACTCAGAATTAACATCGTATTACCACTGCATCCATTATGGTTAGATAACATCTTGGGGTGATGGGGGTTGGGGGTAAAATAGCAAAGGTAATAGCAAAGAGTTCTTGTAATCGCCTTAAGTGGACATCCATATTGCAGTTCAAGGTATTTACCTAAATCCTACCTGTTGGAAAATGAACCCATTTACTATTGTGCCTTCAGGGCAGAACACATACTTAAGCTTGCTTTAGGCCTCAGATACATCATATGTCAGAATGTCTACACACTTTGGGTTCGGCAGACATGAACCATCCTTCCTTTTTCGTCCTACTTCATCAGTTATGAGTGCTCTGTCGGCTTCATACCTCGAGAAAGCTTTTCCTCAGGTGTGTTTTACACTCCAAGCAGTCTGCTGGGGATCATGTGGGCAGAAATAAAGCAGTAGAGTTGAGTAAATCCACATCATTGTACTTTAATTGGCTCTGCACACTAAGGTCTTGCTCTGTAATAACCTTCCACAAGCCGCTGAGGCCTTTAGCGTTCTGAGAGGCAAAAAAAAAAATAATGAAAATGTATATCAAGCACAGTGTAACCATGAGGTGATTGATTTAAGTTAGTATTATGAACCATGACTGGCTTAAGGCAAAGACACTGAAGTGGAGCTGCTTTATTCCCTTTATCTCTTTTACTGCCTTTTCCTCAATCTTTTACCCGTTTTTGCTCTGACCTCAAAATGAACCAAAATAGAGGCAAAATTCCAGCTATAAACTAGCAGCCAACCTTGTTTTTAGCTACAGTATTTAGCATCCTTTGTTCCATTATTATAGATAATAGGGTGTCATACAGTGTCAAAAACCCACATGAGCATGTCAGTTTGATAAGCTCAGTGCTACATTGTATACCAATAAGCTTTCATTCCTTAGCATTGCAGCTCCAGTCAAAAACCTAAGAAGTAAACTTCACCCACCAAGTATGTTTAACCATTATTTACCACTATTTTACCATTATTAACAGAACAACTCAGCTTCACTGGTAGTTTTAGATCATGAATAAAATGGCTATATTTGCATTGCCCACATCACGACCTGTGGTCTCTTTACATCACTGTAACAAAATTGGAAGGTTTCTTTACAATGGATGATTTTACATCAAAACACTCTGAAAAACTTGATGATTTAATTATGCAAAACATTTGGCAAATTGGTAGACATCCCCCTGTAAGGTCTGGAGATCAGTGTGAGAGACAAAACTTGGCGGAGTGCAGATACGGTGGTAGATAAAAAATATCGTGGAACTTACAATTTTACGAATTTCTTGTCTTTACTTCTAGAAACAAGTTAGAAGATCATAATGGGGTTGAAGGCTTATTTCAAAACATTTGCTTACAATGTGGTTTGGAGGTTCAATAAAATCAGTTTATGAACATGTCTTGGCTCATTGGTTACATTTACAGTAAGGAGGGAAGTGTGATGGTAAATGTGATTTTTTTTTTACCCAGCCACTGCTTTTGAAGTGTTTCCAAATAATATAACATGTTTGTATTATCAATGTCAGTTTTTGTCCAGTTTCAATTATTGGTCATTTGAAAACACCAGCTGCCTTTCACATAGGCAATTAGATCTCTTCTAAAATTGTTTGGGGAAAAGTGTTACAATCACATGTAACTTCCATTAATTTTAGAATGATTTGCTCACCTGCAAAGTCACTAGTTTGGGACAGGAGGATTTTGTTCTGGCAGTGATAATGTGCAGTCATTCTGTCAGACAGTGCTACACTACAGGACGTCTAAGGAATGAAATGACCTCTATAGCCTCATTTAAACAGCTCACTATAACGTTCTATAACATTCGTTTGATCTACATGTTCATTGTGACAGATTGTAATACACTACAGGAAGTGTAGGGGGCAGTATGAAACCTACTTTTCACTGCTCCAAAGAAGAATAAATTGCTTGTTGCAAAGAAGGAGCTCGAGAAGGAGCAAGAGAGAGCAATCAAGGTGGAATAGTTAGACTAGACAATTCATTAAATAATAGTCAATAGATTAATCAACTGTAGAAAAAAATCATTAGTTGCAGCACTACTGTGGCAGCAGAACAGAATAGAAAAGAATAGCACCTGGTTATTTCAGTTTTGTAATAAGACTGTGTGTGTGTGTGTGTGTGTGTGTGTGTGTGTGTGTGTGTGTGTGTGTGTGTGTGTATGTGTGTGTGTGTGTGTGT
>JBBJLS010031574.1:0-12500 GCA_037577275.1 Bryconaethiops microstoma
GATCAGGCTGATCTAGATCACTGCAGGCCTACACACACACACACACACACACACACACACACACACACACACACACAGGGCAAAGTACACTCTGTCTCTGATGTTTACATGTTGACTCACAAACCACTTGATGCATATTGTGTTGAAATTTAAAGTCACAAATTCTCACCTCTTAACAATACCTCTCTCTCTCTCTCTCTCTCTCTCTCTTTCTTTCTTTCTTTCTCTCTCCCCCACACTCTCTTTCCTTCTCTATCCCTCTTTACTTCTTCTATCTCTTCCTCTACTCTTTCCCACCTCCCTCTTGCTCTGTTCTTTCTCTCTCTTTTTTTGTCTCTCTGTTCTCTTTCTCACACTCTCTCACTCACCCTCACTCTCTCTCTCTTGCCTTCTTCTCTCTATTCTCTCTCGTCTTCTCTCTCTATTATCTCTCTCCCTCTCTTGTTCTCTCTTTGCCTGTTCTCTTCTCTCTCTATTCTCTTTCTTTCCCTCTCTCTTTTCTCTCTGCCTCTCTGTCTCTCTCTCTGTAGCCCCTAATGAAGCAGTCTCTGTGGGGTGGTCATCAGGGCAGTGGTTGGGGCTCTGGTGGGATGTCCTGGGGTAGAGACCACCGTCGTGGAGGGGGCATGGGCGTGACTGGCTCTCTGAGTCAGATCTCCCCCATGAAGAAGCCCTTCTCCAGCAACGTCATCGCTCCTCCAAAGTTCCCCCGCTCCACCGCCTCTCTGGGGCCCAAGACTTGGGTAGAGGAGAATGTATTCCGCACCGACAACAACAGCAACACCCTGCTGCCCCTGCAGGTACGAACTCCGTCTGTGTGTGTATTTGTGTAGATGTTGACATAAAGGGTATGAAGATGTTTAGAAAAGGATAGAAATGGGCAGATAGGGGTGGTTAAAATTCCAAGCCATACATGATATCACCTCTTATTAAAGAGAACGTACAGTCAGATCAGCTTAGGCTCATGACCTGGAGTTTAGTTAGATCAAATCATGATCGTCTTGGACTCTTATTTGGACTGCAGTACATACGAGTAATCTTAGCACAAGAGTGAGCGAGATGAGAAAGGGAGAGAGAAACTGCGGGGGGGGTGAATGAGAGGGTGTGTAAGAGGATCTTTCAGAGCCTGACTATTGTGTCTGTTGAGAGAAAGGCCTCCTCATTTGCATCTCAACCACGGATGAGCACCTGGATTCCCTTGTCTGTATTCATTTAGTCACCTGGGCACATGTCGTGTCTGCTGGGCTGGAAGAACTGGATGTCACCCGGGGCTGCTGGCTACAACACAAACAGATCCAAATGCTTCTCATTAACCCTTAGAAGGCGAAGCTGTTTCTGTTGCGCAATACTATTCCGGTGTGATTACGCAATTATTTAATTAATTACGTACGGGTGTATATTCTGCAACGACAGCTTGGAATATTTCAATTTTTCGCCTCCCAAGTGGCGCTGATGTCTAAGTTTTGGGCGGGTGCTAGTTCAGTCCCCAGTGGTGCTGCAGATGTAAGTGGTCAGGAGTCCATAGGTGCACAATTGGCCCGGTTCTCTCTGGGTGGGTAAGATGACCACCCTGTCACAGTATCTGCTGGCTGACGTAAAAGAATTGGCAGTTTCTTCTCCAAGCGAGTTATGTTCATCAGTGATGTTGCATTTGTGGCAGTATGTAAGGATGCATTGCAGCTTCATGTCCTAGTGTTGGTCGTGTCATGGTCCTAGCTATTGGGTGGAATTGGAGACAAAAAACTAGGTCAGAAAAATTGGAAATTCCCAATATCCTGTTTGTTTCAGTGGCAAAAGACTACTGTAACTTCAATCAAATAATCATCATAATCTGCACTTCATTATAAACTTACATACTTACAAATGTGGCATTGACTCAAAGTGTCAGTTTGAATTTGCACTTTTAATTGAATGTCTCTGCTTGATTCAGTGAAGTGTAGGTGAGAAATAACGTGATATAACATGTGTTTGGGGTCCAGTTTTACCATAACAGAGTAACGTTCAGAGTTTAGGCTGTATTTTAATAAACACTCTCATGGCAGAATGCTTGGAACAGCCAGAAAAAGCCATCCCTGTTTTAGGAAAAAACATTTTTGAGACGTCAGCTTGGCCATCAGTTTCAGGTTTATAGGTTTCTCCTAGAGGTGGTACGGTCAGGCTGATTTCAGCAGAAAATGCTGGATCACATGTTGGAGAGGGAAAGAAAATGGAGCAGATCCAGTCCTTCTGCAAATCTGATCTGAAATAGCACACACTCACACTGGGGGACGCCATGTTGTTTGGTATGTATCTTCCTGTGGGGTAAAAGAGTGGGGTAGTTTGACCAGGAACGTTTCAGATGCCCAAATTCAGGTAGACAGGAGCCTGGTCTTGCATGACTGGAGATAATACGGCCTTGGAGGACTTTGGTCGTAAGCAAATTAGCTGTAACTCCATAATTAACGTGTTCCGTTCTGATATACTAGACAGGCTACATGCTTGTTTCCACTGAGCTCTGCTAACATGGCAGCCTGGCTGATCAGCTGCCTGAGGCGACATAGCAGAGTGTTAACAACAATAACAGGTGTGACCTCTCTTCTGGGAGGTGTTGCAAGGAGGACTAATGTGAACTAGTCAGTGGAGTGAGTTTAAGTACTTGTTTGAGAATTTCTCAGATGCTAAATAGCAAATTAGTGTCTGCGTTTGTGTCCAATCGCTGCTATTTGATGGCAATTGTCTTGCTCATTTAATTATTTGTTTTAGAAATAAATTCTGTCATTTGATTTTTACCTGAAAACCATTGTGGAACCATTCTTGGTGTTTCATAGTTACGTATTTATGGAGTCGCGTGACAGGTGTAGCAGACACAGAAGCTTTTCTCCGCCTAGTCCTTTAAAGGATCTTTCGAGCACCGTGTCCGTCACCAGACGACGGTCCGGGTTGTTTTCTTGTTCAGCCCGTTGCGATTTTTTGCTTTCTCCTCTTCCTCGTTCCTGCGCCCTTCCTGCATTTGAAAATTCCTCACATTCCTGGCGCCTGGCCCTCCTTCCTTCCCAAGGTTCTGTTTGCCTCATGTGCCAGAACTGTGGTTCATGAGTCATAGTCTGAGGGAACAACAGCTGGACAAGGGTTGAGAAGGAGGGGCAGAGGGTTTGAAGTTAGGGATGTAAAAATAAATCCCTGCGTCACGACACGTCAGCCTGATGGTGGTGTTCGACTACGTCAGGTTTGGAGTCCATACTAATCCATTATACTATTTGTTAGTAAAGTGCGTGGTAATTATTTTTGGCCAAAATAGGATTCTTTACAAATGTGATATAACAAGGCTGATATGTTAATGCTAATAATTAGTTTGAACTTTCAGATCACTCGTAGCAGTGCAAGATGAAGGCCAGCTTGTATAATGTACAGATAGAGTCCGTGAATGTAGCCCTCCCTTTAAAATGCATTTTTTAAATGGTTTTTGAAGTGATGGATCTTCAGCATCTTTGGTCAGTGCACTGATCTGCACTTGTGGAGGACAGTGTTTCCTGTGGATTAAGAGGTGGGCAAGCAATTTCTTTTGGTCAACTGGGCGAGGGGGTGCAAGTGGTGAACCAGGGGTGTGGTGAAGGATTTTCTTTTGTTGAACATGGGAGATTCACTCTTTGTTTAGTTTTTTGGCAAAGATGTGGGCCGCCAAGGAGAAATGTTACCAGTGGAAACACTTGAGAGAAGTATGGAAAAATCAACGAGCAGCAACCGACAAAAGCAACAGCACAGTAGAGCTCCAGCGCCCCTCGAGCGCCTCTGCTGTAACAGGAATCCACAAGCTGTTTGACCGAAAGTGCGAGGAGAGGCTCTGAGTGTATATGTGATACGTGTGTGTGTATGTAATGTATACACGCTGATTGGGGGAAGTATGCTGCCACTTTTAAGTTCCTGAATTATTGAAAGTTATGAATACATACAAAATATTAAGCCTAGAGTGCACTGCTTTGTAAATCTTTCTTTAGGGGCAAATGTGAGCAAACTGAAAAAGCGTAGTGTTTCATTTAAAAGATCAAGATCTGAAACCGGTCCTAGAGGAGCCTGTGCCCTGCACATTTCAGTGTTTACACACCCACTCAACAACAGCTGGGTTTCAGTTGGATCATTTGTGTTGGGAGCTGGGAAAACACTCAAATGTGCAGAGCAGGGGGCTTCAGAACTGGTTTGCAAACCACTGGTCTAGTCTATATTCTAACAAGGCGTAAAAAGGTTTTCCAGTCACATTTGTGTATTGAATGGAAAAGTGAATGATTTCCTGAAGAATCTGAATCTAGTTGTGTTAGGTCAACAATTTTCACAGCGGTTGAAGTGGTGGAACAAAATGCATTCCCTTTTTACCATTGGTTTTATTTTATAAAACATGAATTAGATTTATCAGAATTGCTCCAGCTTCAATACTAGTAATAGGAAAGTGAACTCAAACTGGGAATGTGTGTGTGTGTGTGTGTGTGTGTCTTTGGACCTTGTGTGCCTCCACTCGCCTGGTGCTCAGCTGTTCCTCGCTTCTTTATTTTTGGCAACAAGCGCTAATGCAGACGCTATCTTTAGTCTCACTAGCACCTTCACTGCAGTGGCGTATGTTTAAGCTCTGAACTTGTGGGGGTCTTGGCACCCTGCTGAACAGGATCAGGGGGTGCTGAGCTCTGCTTAAAGCGGTAGTTCAGCAATAAATGTAATTTGCATTTTTTTTTTTTTTTTGACAAATGTAGTCGAACAAAGACATGCTGACATTTGCTTATAACCACAAAGAGAGGCATCAGATTTTAACGATGAATCATCACACAGTTGCCTCAAACCTTGTCAGGTTGTTAGGTTGTGAAATAGACTTGCTTTTGTGGTTCGAGATTCAAAACTCTTGATTGGCTGCTTTGACTTCAAAGCTCAAGAAGCAAACTTTGGATGTCCTGTTTGGTTGACTGGTGCGAGACTAAGACTATGGACTAAAACAGAAACTATAGACAATGGTCATCCACCAATGGCTTGACTGTGTCTAGTGCTCAACTGTTGGCCCCCTCACTCAGCCTGGCCGTCTGGGTTGGCTTTGTTTTTACAGTCTGGATACTGCAACTGCTAAGTGGTCATTCTTAAATGTACACAATTTTTCAACATAGATTATATGAATTATATTTAATTAATTTGTACTTTCTACAGGAGTGTGTTAACATTTCCCCAAAAACTGAAGCCCTTAAACTGAGCCTGTAGCACCATCTGCATTATCCATCGTAAACAAGACAGTTTGGCTTTACCACTCCTGCACTCTGCTCCTGTAGGGGTGTGCTATCTTTTGCTCGAGTGAGCAAATATCATTTATATCATTTGTCATCTATATGATTTGTAATAGGGATGGGCATGGTTATACAAACATGCAGATCAAAATTCATCTTAGTGTTCATGTGCTTTATCAGGTCTTCATATAAGGCATGTAGTTTGAGATATAAATTAAAATTATTTACACACAGCCTTGTAGTTTTTATAAAAGCTTTAGGGTGTTTTTTTTTACAGCCAGGAAAAGATGGGATGCAATCAGCCGATAATGCGTCTTACATTATTATAATTTTGGCAGTGAGGGAGAGGATTATATTCAGGTTGCGTGACTGGTCGGGTATCTTGAGGGTGCAGTGTGTGAGCTACACATTCCATGTATTTCTCTCTCTATCTCTGTCTTCTGTCTCACTGTTTGTTGACCGACAGAATGCCTGACAGAGAGACCCACTGGGAATTCTTTAGTCCACTGGCTATTCAACTGCAGTACTGGATGTTCTGTACAGTAAACCCTCCGGTATCAGTGAAATAACCAGGGCTTTCCGCAGTGAGAGATTAAAAACAGATAAGACTGGTACCCTGGCAGTGGCTTAAGGACGTACATTCGTCGTGTGTGCGTTTTTTCCCACGGATCTGCGCTAAAGCCGGACCTTAAGCGGCCGATGGTGATGGGGAGGGACGGAGAGCAGGGCTGCTGTAATCTGGTATTATCCACCACAGGCCTGCTGCTCCTGCAGGCAATGCCAGAGACCAGGACTGCACCCTGTATCGTTTGTTGCAGGGATGTCCAAGGTTAAATATTCAGATCCATATGTACTTAATGAGGTACTCAAATAAGACATTTGTAGTTTGTCATTTTCAAATATGTTTTAGAGCACAAAGTATATATGAGATGCAGTCTGGTCATAATGCAAAATAAAGCTAAATTTTTAAATGTTCTGAACAAAATTATTATGAATTTAACAAACTAGAAAAGAGAGAGATGATTGTACAAGTTAAGCAGCTACCTAATATTGCTGGAATATCACTGGGAGTTAGCCGTGGTGTTCCAGGTGGTTGTCAGGGGACTGCTAAGATATTTCAGGTGCATGTTGCAAGTTAAGTTTCCGCAGTATTGGGAGTGGTTGTTAAATTGTTGCAGTGATATTGCAGTTGGACACTAGGACATTGGAAGATGGTTGATGTACTATTTCAGGTGGCTGTTGTGGTGTTCTAGGAGGTTCCTAGGATGTTGCTAGTTTATTCCTATATTCTTCTTCTTATTTCTGTGTTTTGGCCTCAAGTTTTACCATTCATCCTTATGGAAAGCAATATAACAGTAAATTATTGTTTCTCAGAAATACTTGGATACTTGGATTTCTATTCATTAAAATGTGCAAAGATGCTTAAAATCTCATCCCTAGTTGTTAATATTGTCAAATATTGTGCAATAATTGTAATACTAGTTATACAAGAGGCTGCAATATGTGCACATTTTTCTTATGTTTGCCGTAAGCGTCATCTCAGACATTTAAGATGTGGGTATGTTCACAAATTATTCTTCAATTCAAATATATTTAAGTATTTACAGATATTTACATGACCCAATGTGTAAGTTTTTTTGAATAAACAATGCACATTAGAATTTAATCATGACACATCAGTGTGTTTTTAATATATTGCAAGACATATTGCAAATGTGGTACATATTAATATTTATTGAGATGTTTTGCCCACACTGTGTTCTACAAAGATGTAGTTGACCAGCCACCAAAGAGACAATGGGCAATGAATTGTGGTGCATTGAGAATGTCTGTTGCATCCGTTTCTTGGTACTGCAGTGCTGCAATGAGGGCAGCAGTCAACCGGCAGGGCAGACCACTCGAGTCCAGAGGTCATTAACTACAGGGCTGTAATTCTAAACCTCTCCAAGATAGCACTAGGACTGTGATATTCTACCTTTATAGACCATTTAGGTCACATTGCATTTTCAGATACTCTCAATACATTTACTGCGTTTGCTGACAAAGCCAAGAGCCACTTCAGACTCCGTTTGAAGCCACGATTCAACTGTAAATTTGACAAATAACATATTTATACAGAAATCAGGGTGTAGTGAAATGTAGCATCATTTGAGGAACTTTTAACAAGTACATCTTTGAATTAGTGTAGCAGCACTGTTTTGTCTGCAGTGTCATCTGAATGGGGTTCCTAGTACAGCAACACTGAAGATCTTAAATGGAGAAAACGTGAATATTAGCAAACTACACAAGATTTTAGATCAGATTTCCCAACTGTACTTTAAGACAGAAAAGAGAGCCAGGGATGTGAGGGTTTTATTAGTTTTACTTTGGTGTGTTTTACTATATTTGGTGTTTTGCAACTGAACTAGCTTGATAACTGCTACAAAATGTGAAGTTTTCACTTCTATTCTTCCTCGGAAGTTGAAGGTCATAACTGGGAATGATGCTGAGTTGACCTGTACGACATGTTGGAAAGCCAGGTTCTAGCCTTGTTAGCCATTGTTAGCCATTGCGGGTAATAGCAGATGCTATCAAAGCATTACATGGTGTTTCACATGCAAACACTGTCCACATACAGAAACTGGACAGTTTCCTGTTTATACGAGTGACAGAAGTGCAAATAAACACTATTTACTACAGCTTTTACTACAGCAGAAGCCTGGAACAACCATCTTGGTTTTTGAGGTAGAGGTTGGTGAGTTTAATTTGACTTCCATAGTAGGGCATTTGACTTCCGAGGGCATTCCAAATGAAATTCCCTACTACAGAAATTTCAAACAACACGCACCATTAGTACTTTTCTTGTGTGGTGTCAGCTCTAGAGTGTATAGAATTTTCCTCTTCAACAATACAGGGCTAATAGCCTAGCTTTAGCCAACTGCAGTAAAACTACTACACACAGATCTTTAATATCTAAAAACCCTAATATTCAGCTATAAATGTTACCAAATTTCATATAATAGGCTGCAGGTACCAGTGACCTCTAGTGAAACAAGTTATAACTTATAGCAAACTAATGCTAGCTAATTCTATCACACAAAATTCAGTTTAACCCTACAGTCCAGGGGTGTTTTAGACTTACGTTTACAGGAATAAATCAATCAAACACACTACCATGACTGACACTGATTGAAAGGTAGTGTGTACCAATTAACATAATGTCATTTTATAATGGTAATTGGTGACCATTCAGTGCTACTCATTGTTAGCAGTTCTAGCTGTGTTGAATGAGCTATTTCCTTTAGAGACAAATGCATTTTCAATGGACAACCCGTCGTAATTCAGTGGGTGTAGGATGTGTAAAGAGAATCATAAGAAATGGAATAAAAAGTGGATTAGCATGTAATCGTGCAGACGGTTGGATCAGAAGTTTTTTCCCTGAAAGGCGTCCAAGAACTTTTTGTCCCTGACATGGATTTCATGACCGTTGTTGACACATGCAGTGAGTTTCCAAATACAGTATGCAAGTGTGTGCGTGTGCGTGCGTGTGTGTGTGTGTTTGTGTGTGTGTTTGTGTGTGTGACCTACTCTTCCCCTTGTTTCTTAACTAAAGGAGTGAGGGGAGTGTGTATGGAGTAAACATTCCCTCTGCACCCACATATGTACAGACACACACACGCACACACACACACACACACACACACACACACATATCTATGGAATTGTTTTCAACAGAGCAGCAGGGGATGCCCTTCTGACATTTATAGGAAACTAGAAAGAGATGTCTGCCCTATGCACACATACACACACACACACACACACACACCATCTGCAGGGTGCCCTGAAGGCCTACGGTTTTCGTCTCTGCTGGTATTCCAGGGTTATGGGGGGCGGGGGTCCATTGCAGCGCTGGCACTTTATAAACACACGTGCACCAGCACAGAAAGAATGTCCCAGCATGCTCCTGGTCACATTAATACACTCTCCCTAATCCTATAATGCTCAGGCCACAGGTCACCATGGTGTGTCTTTGTGTATATTGTGCTGGGACACTGGCTATATCCAAACTGCGGCTGTTCACTACATAGTGCACCATTGTGCACGTCTACCATTTTGTAATGTCTGAAACAATGCACTCCTCACAAAATCCCACGTTGCTCTGCAGTGCAGCATACATGAACGCACCCAGCAGGCACAGAACACACATAATACACATAGTTTATGATAGAATGTGAGGAAACCTATGTAATATTAAGGCACTTTTCCACAGGTGTACAGAAACCATGCTGTGCCTAAACTGTATTGCGATGGCACGGAACTTGTAGTTCGCTTTGGTTTTCCAGTGTTTTTTTTTTTGACGGGTAACAACAGTCTTAACGTGTCAGCAGTGCTATTCTCTCCTCACAGTTCGTGGCCGGTCGTCGTCCCAAAAGTACATCCATGGAGTCGAACCAGCAGAAAGTTTTTCTGTCAGAGCTGCTTTTGATATTGTGATCTCCTTTTTTTTATAGTCTCGTTTTAATTTTTTCCTTTTTTTTGTTGTTATTCTTGATCCGTGCGATCCTAACCCAGCTCACTTGTTAGTGGTGTCCTGGTACACCTTCGGGTCTCTCACAGCGTTAAAGATAAATTTGCTAGTATCATAGAAAACTCCCACTGAAATTTATCTTCAACCCAAACATATAGTCGTGCTTGTACTTTGTTGACTTCCCAGTTGTTAGTTTGTTTCTCTATTGTTGTTTTTTGTGTGGACATTAAAACAAGAACAATGGCCTCTTTCCATGTTGTGATGACGTTTCAACCAATCAGAAAGCAGTGACACGGTCAGTTCGGCTGCGGCCCACTCTTGGCCCAGTCGAGGAGTGCCATGAAAGCTTTTGATTTGTAATGGAAGAACATTTGTTCGTGGTACGCTGCAGTTTCTTGTGCCAGTGGAACAGCGCCGTTAGTGTGTGACATCATAGTGTTCATAGTGTCCTATAATAGTGTTTCACCCAGTGCTTCTGATTTTCTAGTGTAGTGAATGTGATTAGGAGCCATTTCCATTTACTGTAATGGTGTTCTATGTAGGATATCATTTAATCTTTTAAATAATAGTTATTAGGGGACCATTTGGAGCACAGTGATTGACTCTCTCTCTCTCTCTGTCTCTCTGTCTCTCTATCTTTCTCATTCTCTCTCTTAGGATCGGAGCCGAATGTACGACAGTCTTAACATGCACTCACTGGAGAGTTCTCTGATTGACATCATCCGGGCTGAGCAGGACCCTCTCAAGGGTAAGACACACATCCTGCTTCTGGTGAACCTCAGTTTGACTAACATGCTTCTTTCTGGTCTAGCACACACCAGGGGAAGAGCTAATCTTCAAAAATCTCTGTCCTAGATGGAAAAGATTAGTGGTGGGAATTGCCATCGCGGCGACACGAAGTTTGGGCTATGATACAATATTATTACGATTCTTTACATAGACCAGTCATTTCCTATTGGAGAGGACGGTCAAAAGCAACTTACAATTAAATCATGATGTGGTAAAGCAACAATCTAAATGACTGTAAATTTATAGGGGCTGTTGTAGACCCTGGGAGGGGGGTGTCCAAGGTCCCTGGTCTTTACTCTCTACCAATAGATTATTCCTATTCACAGTATTGTACAAGAAATAGAAGAGACATGTATAACCTTCAATTTGAATTCTGTTCCTATTTTAAGCCTAATATTGATGCATATGGGGCACATATTTTTACATTTTCTTGTCAGAAGCGAAATCGTTTATGTATCGAAATGAAACAAGAAGAGCAGCTTTGAGAACACCCATAAGAGACAAACTTGAGGCAATGTTAGTGGTCAAATATGTCCTGTCTTATCAACTGTATATGGAATAATATAGTATATAATATAGTATGATATGCAATAAGACATTTTCCATCTAGGACAGAGGATATTGAATGTGGGATAAGGGTATAACCCCCTAAACCTGGCATTGTAAAAGCCTAAGTTCTGTATGGGGAAAATATATAGAGCCATAGAGCAGTGTTTCTCAAATTCAGTCAAGAAGAGCCACGACATGCAGCTCCATATTAATGCACACCTGCTCCAGCTCGTGAAGGCTGTGGTAATGAGCCAATGATCTAAACCAGAGGTGAGGAGTGGAAGCAGAGAAAATGGAGAATGCAAAAATGATTCACTACAGTGCATTTCTACGAGAAAAATCTGAGGACAGCTGTCTCAAGAGAAGCTCCAGGGTCTTCCCAAACCACTTCCTTTGGAATCACAGAATGTCCTTGTCTGTTATAGTGGGATTTGAGTATTTGTCTGTAATATGGGAGTGGCAGAATACTGCAGTGCTGCTCTCTATCCCCCTTGCCCTTTCTCTCTCTCTATTTTCTCACCCAGTCTGTACGAGCAGATGGAGCAGACATACGGGGTGGCGCTCACTGCAGAGAGAGCGAGAGAAAAAAGGATAACTGATTCTAATTGCAAATCGACCTTGTGATTTATTTTCTCCCAGTATTTAAAATGACTGTTTGATCATTTTAAATACCGGGAGAAAATAAGCTCGAGGAGAAAGTATAAGAGAAACTGGGATAAAGCAGGGATAGAACACTAAATTAAAGTGCTATGAAAATGTGTTGTGTTAAACAAGGCTATTGAAAGGATATATGTCTACTCTCTAAGAATAAGTCAGAGACGAGTGAATGAAAGCAATATTTAAATGTAACAGGTCTAAATTAAAACCCTGGTGGTGATAAAAATTCTAATGACAACTAGCTACAATTTCTATAAACATGTACAGCGCAAGCTGTTGGGTTTTCAGACTATTAAATACCTTCTTGCTGCCTAGTATTTGGATGTATTTGGAAGTACAGTAATGAAAATACTTAAAATTATGGTTAACACGGCTAAAACAACGAATTGTCAAATAAAATTTTAATATATTAGCTAATATATTAGCACGATAACGGAAACAGCGTAATATTAATGTAAGGTATATTTCAGCCACTGTTGTTTTGTCGTATCTAGTCGGGACACTATTGTGTTGTATCGGATTGAAAAGTGAATTTTCTGAAACCTCAAAATTTTGCTTTTATAATTTTGCAGTGGAGTTAGGAGGCTAATAAGTAATGGAAGCTTATACCAAATTTGCATAGCAAAACATCCCCAAAATACCCACACATTTGCCTCACATTCTGGCGGGTTGTAATCTTTAACAGACATGTGTGGTCCTGATACACTGTTATCTATGAAAAATACAGAAAATATTACCTCGCTTAGTGGTAACATGCTTCCAGC